>BQKN01015228.1:0-19076 GCA_022839385.1 Asparagus kiusianus | reverse complement strand
CGTCGTCGAGCTGTATTGTGGGACCTATAGGCAATTTTATACGCCTATAAAGTCGTTTTGCTTTGGTTTTACCCTGAGGAGGTACCAAGGTCTTGATACCGACTGATAAGTCGTTTTACCCTGGACTTATTCTTTAGGAAGAGCCAAGGACTTTGTTCCGACTAAGAAACTATTGTGCCTTGGTTTTATCTAGATTAGGTACCAAGGTCATTATACCGACTAAGAAGTTGTTTTGCTTTGGTTTTACCCTAAGGAGGTACCAAGGTCTTGATACCGACTGAGAAGTCGTTTTTACCCTGGACTTATTCTTTAGGAAGAGCCAAGGATTTTGTTCCGACTGAGAAGCCGTTGTGCCTTGGTTTTATCCAGATTAGTTACCAAGGTCTTGATACCGACTGAGAAGCCGTTTTGCCTTAGTTTTACCCTGAGGAGGTACCAAGGTCTTAATACCGACTGAGAAGTCACTTTTGCCTTGGTTTTACCCTGAGGAGGTACCAAGGTCTTGATACCAACTGAGGAGTCGTTTTTGCCCTGGACTTGTTCTTTAGGAAGAGCCAAGGACTTTGTTCTGACTGAGGAGTCGTTGTGCCTTGGTTTTATCCAGATTAGGTACCAAGGTCTTGATACCGACTGAGAAGTCGTTTTGCCTTGGTTTTACCTTAAGTAGGTACCAAGCTCTTGTGACCAACTGAGGAGTCGTTGCACCTTGGGCTTCCCAGATTAGGGGCCGAGGTCTTAATACCGACTGAGAAGTCATTTTGTCTTGGTTTTACCCTGAGGAGGTACCAAGGTCTTGTGACCGACTAAGGAGTCGTTGCGCCTTGGGCTTACCCAGATTAGGGGCCGAGGACTTTATGCCGACTAAGGAGTCATTACGCCTTGGGCCTGTCCTGAGGCGGCACCAGAGCCTTTTGATCAACTGAGGACTCGTGGCACCTTAGGCCTGTCCAGAGGTGGCACCAGGGTCTTGTGACCGACTGAGGAGTCATTGCACCTCGCGCTTACCTAGATTAGGGGCTAGGGACTTTATGGCGACTAAGGAGTCGTTGTGCTTTGGGTCTGTCCTAAAGCGGCACCAAGGCCTTATGACCGACTGAGGAGTCATGGCACCTTGGGCCTGTCCTGAGGCGACACCAGGGCCTTATGACCGACTGAGGAGTCGTTGCGTCTTGGGCTTACCCAAATTAGGGGTCGAGGACTTGAATTTTCCCTTAGGGTCAAGAGTCGACTGTAGGAATCGACAAAAAGGATTATGCCTTGGTTTTACCGGAGACAGGGTCACCGAGGCTTTTGTCGGAGACAGGGTCACCGAGGCAGAGCTTCCTTGGTTGTTTCTTTTCGCCTGTGAACATTCCTACCTTAATGAGAGCGAGTTGTTTCTTCATTGGCTGTCTTTGTTGCCAAACTAAGGAGCGCCTAGAATCGGGGATTGCTCTTCCTCACAAGAGTGAGCTGTTTGGCTTTGGGCGTCATTGAGTTGTTAGCATATTTACCATTTCATCAGCCAAGGATCTGCTTGGAGTTTTTGCCGAGATCATTACAGGTCAACGATGGACATGGTAATTTTCAACCGATCTTGCTTGTCCATCGTTGGTTGTGCTATATGGCCAGAGTCCTGCTGATTGAGCTTTTGGAGGATAGTGCTCAACAGGAGGAGGCCCAGGAAACTCTTGTGATGGGGGCTTCTTATTGATGAGAGCCCCATGCGCCGAAGCTTTGTTCCCTGGAATTTGATGGGACCATGACTTCCCCTTGGGGGTTTCCACGAATAGCGACACCTGGACCATCCTATAAATGAGGGAGCCTTCTTTTGTTAGGAGGATGCGAGTCGCATGTTTCGACCACCAGTTTTTACTTTGACTTTAGGTGGTTTGAACAACGGCTGGGGACCAGAGCTGTTAATCTTCCTGAGAAGACCAGATGGCGAGCCCTTGAGTTTTCCCTACAATCCCCTCTTTTGGTGAGGAAGGACTCTCCTTTGGAGGTAGTGGTTCTCCGAGGAGCCTGCCATAAACTTGATCGCTGCTCCTTGCTCGGGTGAGCCATTGCCGATGGGAGCTTGAGCGATACTGGATCTGATCATGACCCTTGGGGGCCTGTTTGTGATCCAACCCTAGACCTCTTGGCCATTCAGGCAGTAGGGTTTTCGTTTGTGGCGGCAATTAGATGCATGTGCTTCATTCTCAAGCCAGACAAGTACCATAGTGGTGTGTCTTTTCTTAGGAGGGCTTTCGGGGTTCCACTTAGCAAATACTCCCCCGAAAGCTGTTGGAGCGCTCGAGGGCTACACCCACATTGGCTCCTCATAGCCATAAGCTAATCCTTCTTAGCTTGAATGATACGATTCCATGCTTTGTTTAGCTTGAACAATGCAATTCTAGCGTTCTTCAAGAATGAACAAGATCGGGCCCCTGCTTAGAATTAGGCATTTCTTCTTAGAGAAGAAAATGGGCCCCACTGTAGGTGCCAAACTGTTATGCTCGTGAACAAACAGATGATGGGGGTCCTCCGCTGTCGGATGCAGTTTCGATCCTGGCGTCGGTGAGGAAGAAGGAGAGGATGAATGTTGGGGCCGACTCTTCCTCCGACTTTATGCCTGATTCTGAGCACGCGGGGTGAACTGATAGCCTGCACATGTAAGAATCGCAGGAGTACGGGGCTAGTTTTCCCGTGGTACCTCCGACGATCAAGTCAGCTGTGGAGCTTAAGGGAGGTTTTTTGAGAGGTCCCTGGGTCATTAGGGTCCTTGCAGGGGGTTCCTCTCTAAGAGTTATTAAATTCTCTTTATGTAAAAAGAAGATCCAAAGGGAGTAAAGTTCAGGTGTAAGAAGAAGTAGAGATCAGCCTCCCTGCCCTTACCCTCCTTACCTCCTTTTTATAGTCTATTGCCTCTGAGATTTTAGCTTTTCTTTTGCACAGGAGGGCGGTTGCTGGGCGGGCAGATAGACTACTGAGTCATCATTCTCCTTCCAGATGTTGGCTGGTGATTGAAAGGGAAGTCATTCGGGTATCGGAGAGATCTGTCTTCTCAGTACCCTAAATTTGTCAGAAGAGGCAGGGCATAGGATAGGTCGGCTGCTTAGCTGTCCTTCTCTCTCCAGGTGGTGGCTGGCGATTGGAGGAGAAGTCATTCGTGCACAGGAGAGCATCATGACAATCTCTAAGTAGTGACTTGTAAGCAGAATAAGCGGTTTGGGCACGAGGCTTGTCAGAGTGAAGATCTTGATAGGACTAATCAGTACTGTTGTGTCGATTGACATCTGAAGTGAGCTCGGTCGAGTCTTATCCCTTTAGTCAATGTGGGTTTGATCTGCGAGCCCTTATTATGATTTACCGATCCGATAGTCGAGTGAGCTTCGAGTTGAGTGTATGGTTAAGTCGTCTGCTCGAGGAGTCATCTTAATTACGAGGGGACGACTGATCCCGCGCTTCGAGTCGGTTATTATGATCCTTGATCGAAAGATGGCTTGTCTATTCGACTGGCCGAGAGACTTAACCTTGGTTGGGCCTCTGAGTTTAAGTTGGTTCAGACCATAGCTCTCTTGGATCTACGCAGACATTCTTCCGACATCTCTAACTTAGTATGGTGACTGACCATAAATATTTATACAAAGTTTTTTGATTTCTGTATTGTACTTAATAAGAACATATTATAAGTAATGGTTAACATGTTATTGGATATTGTCAACATCTTACATGTTATGGTTAATAGGGTAGAGGTTACAGTTAACAGGACACTGATTTTTGTTAACAGTAAAGTTTTATAGTTAACAGGATAATGGTGTAAGTTAACCAATTACAGATAACAGTTAACAGATTATGTATTATAGTTAACAGTTTACAGACTATGGTTATCAATTTTTTTAGTTAAGGTTAGCATGCTACGTATTATAGTTAACATGTTAAAGGAGAACGTTCACACATGAGTATGATATAGAACAGTTGCATTTTACAGTTTACTTTAATAAAACACAGTTAATATATTAATGTGATAGCAAATTTGTACAACATACATACAAAAGTGTTTCACATCCCCAGTATTACATTCTGGTTATAATTCATATATATAGCTAAGAATTTTAGTTTATATATATAGCTATTATATACATACAAAAGTGTTTCACATCCCCAATAATAATCAACGATAGGTTCATTACCCACATCCCTAATATCAATCAACGATCGGTTCGTTGCTTAAAAGTGTTTCACATCCCTAATATCAATCAGCGATCGGTTCGTTGGAAGTTGCTCGGTTGTGACATTCGACGTGGCATCGAGAGCATTTCAAAGGCCATTTGTAAACTGTTCTATTGTTGATACGCCATGTTCTATTTATCCCCTTTTTTTGGTAGTATGTGGTGGAAATAGCTCGATCTCATCCCTTGGCACACTACGTTCAAAATCTGGTATGTGATAGAGATTTGGTTCATAAGTCCTTTTAAATGCTTCTATAGACATAAACCAAACGTAATATTGGTAAATATCTCTCTTCATATACAAGATGACTGCACATGCATGTTTACAAGGAATTCACATGACGTCCCAAAGCCCGACAAATGCATGTCTTATTCTCTAAATCAACCCATGTAGTTTTATGGGATTGCACTTTAAATATGTCATTTGTAGCTTGTTTAACATCCAATGGATGACCTTTAACTATATTTTCTTCAAGCACTAACTCTGCTTTTGGACAGAGATATCCACCCCATTTATCTACAAGCACCTGGAGATTATCTAGTTAGACCATGATCTGTTTACGAATATGCTCAACCACTTGTAGAATTCGTAGCATTCTAGCCTCCCGTATCCAATTATTAAAAGACTCAATGATATTATATGTTAAGTGCTCATACCTGAAAATATATTAGAAGAGCTTTAACAGTTATACAACATAAGTTAACAGTTATAGTTTGATAGTTAACAACTAAACAATGTAAGTTAATAGATAACTATTGACAGTTAACAGTTATATATTGTAAGTTACCAGTTCTAGAATGGAAGTTAACAATTATATTATAAACATTAACAATTTCATGATGAAAGTTAACAGTTACTAAACAAAACTTAAATTCAGTGGCAAAAGCTTCCTTGTTAATTCATTAAATCTAAATGTGTTGTATAATGTTAGCTTATTCCCAAAAAGAATGCATTTGCCTACTGATCAGGAGAATAGTTCACAACAATGTTGTATGCTCTTGGATCAATATCATATATCTCTTTCATATAATCGTTCCATTCTGCTATTGTGTATTTATAACAAGCAGCTTAGAGCAAGTTCCCCAAAACATGAGTGTCCTTCGATTTTATGCCCAAATCCTTTAGCTTTAACCTAAAATTTTTAACGAGATGTAGAACACACCTAGAGTGTAGAGCTTTCGGAAAATATTTTTTTACAGATTCTTTAATTCCTTTGTCCGCATCCAAGATTATAACCAATTGGTGGGGAGGATTGTAAGGGTCATCCCTTTTATAAAGTATGGATCATAGACCTTGGAGGAACCACTTCCAATTCATCAAGTTCTCCTGATCACATATGCAATACGCTAATGGAAATATCCTTTGGTCCCCATAGTATGCTATGGCGGAAAAGAGTATACCTTTATATCGATCATTCAAAAAGGTATCGTTCAAAAATAGAAGGGGTCTGCATCCACTCAAGAAACTATTGATGCATGCAGCATAACAAACAAAGAGTCTTGAAAACCTTCCCTCATTCTATTCAACATGAATATAGCCTGGATTTCTCTCTTTTAATATGCGTTCATACCTAGAAAAGTAACAAGAAACCATCGAAAGTTAACATGTTATCAACATAACTTAACAAGCAAACTGTGAAAGTTAACATGTTATCAGTGTAACTTAACAAGCAAACAACGAAAGTTAACATGTTATCAGTGTAGCTTAACAAGCGAACAACGAAAGTTAACATGTTCCTGATAACATTTACCAAATAAATTACAAAAAGTAACATGTTATTGATGTGTTTTAACAAGTAAATCATGAAACTTAACATGTTATTGGTGTAGCTTAACATGAATAACAATAGACGTAACTGTAGGCATCGAAAATTGCCTATAGGTCTCCACGAACAGCTCAGTGTTAAGGAACGATAATGAACATCACTATCTGGTTCACAGGAGTTCGATTGACGTCGGTGAACGCTTGAAGTGAATCGACGAACTACGTGAGCTGACAGAATTTCGGAATAACGAAGGCACGGGCTAATCGGGAGCCCCGCGATGTTTACAAAAGGAACAACGCCCTTCATGTCTTGTTCATTCTACAGATAATCTAATCATTGGAGCAGATAGAACTCTTCGTCAGACTTCCAGTGCATTTGGAATCACTCAAATCCGAGTTCGGACGAAGAACTTATAGCGGAAGCAGACGAATGCACCTCAACGGAGTGTCTCGGCCAATGTGAGACACCCCAGGGGTGTCTCGGATTTTGTGAGACACCCCAGGGGTGTCTCGGGTTTTATGAGACACCCCAGGGGTGTCTCGGGTTTTGTGAGACACCCCAGGGGTGTCCCGGATTTTAGGAGACACCCTCCAAGGCAGATTTGGGCCTTTAGCCCGTTTTAACCGCTCCGCTATCCCCTCAAGCCTATAAATACAAGCCTTAGGCCTCATTTTTTTAGATCTGGAGTTTTGGAGAATTGGCAAAGCCCTGCCGGACTGAAGAGTGATCGAGCACTTCAACACAAGAGAGTTCTTCGTCAGATCTACATTACCCGCATCCGATCCTTAGCATTACCCCTTAGCGGTAATCCTAAGAAGAGCAAATATCTCGCTTTTATCGAGATAGGCGCTTCAGTTTCTAGATCTTCTCGTGGGTCGACGAAGCTCTGAATCAGATCTGATTGCCAGGTAGTCTACGGATATCGGCGTCCCCGTCACAAGCTAAAGACCCACGCAAGCAAGAGACGACGAACGGATCTTGTGTTTATTTTCAAGAAAGTTGTAATCTTTTTATTCTTTGTTGTTTGAATTCATTTGTAACGTTTGAAGTTTAATAAAATCGATGATGAAGGCAACTTTTAACGAAAACAAGCTGGCGACCACAGTGGGAGCCAACAGCCTCGCTGCCGAGGCTGTCGTGACGCAACCGGTATTCAAGATCCGGGTGAACGAAGAGATCGAATACGAGTTCGATCAAGAAAAGTTTGAAGAGTACCTCTCTTCCTCCTCCTCCAGATCCGCCTCTCCAAACAGGCGCAGGAAGACTTCATCTTCTAGAAATGCTCGCGGGACCTCCGATTCGAAGATCCGAGATCCCCTTGTTGCTGCTGCATCTACTCCCCGCGACGTTCCTATGACGTCCAACGTGATTGAAGCTGCAGATCCAGATCTTCCCTCCGCCGTGAAGACAAGTGTTGAAGGTGCTCCAACCTTGTCGAAGAGGGCACGCCAAAGACGGCGTCAACGCCTCGCCCGATAATTGGCTAAGGCTGCAGAGTCAATGGACGGGGTCCGTTACACAGAGGACCTGAAATCAAGGCAGCGCCAAGAACAACAACGTCGAACCGACAACCTCTCCTCTAAGGCGGAGACAAACGAATGGGTCCGCGTTAAGAAGACTCGCTCCACTCTCGAAGAGTGAATCAAGAAACGCCACGCATTGCTCGCGCATGCCCGAGTCCTTCTGCAGAAAGCGGAAGAGATGCAGAAAGAAGAGGCGGTCAAGAAGCCGTCTACACATAAACGGGTTTGGGTGCCAAAGTCAAAACCGGCACCTAAGACAAAAGTGGGTGGAGTTATCACCCAAACTTCTTCAAATCCAGATCCTGTTCCCGCACCTCCTACGGAGTTAGGCAAGAGCGTGGATCCTACAAGAACCAGAGTTTCTTTGAAAGGTCGCCTTGGTCCTTTACCAGAAGATCGAGGCAAAGCACCTGTCAAGGAGCGATTGGGACCATTGAAAGGTCCTCAAACGGCAAACCGGACTGGGGGTTATACCAATCCCCCTAGGAAAGATAACAGAGGGAAAGCCCCTGTTACTGACCGCATTGGATTGTGGGTTGAAGTTCAAGAGCCCGTTAGGTTTTCACGCTCGCAGAAGTGTAAACTTGAACGTGTGACTTTTGAAAACGCTAATAAAGCGTCATATCCCCAGAGGGAAGCACATTCGTCTGATGACGATGGTGTTATACCTGGGAAGTCATACCAGCACTCTATGGGTTGTTCCAGTTACCAAACTGACGAGTTGTACTATAGAGCCAGGAGTGCGGATAAGTCTCGAAAGAGATACACTCAAGACATGGAATCTCATTGCCCGTGTGCCAACATAATCAAGGCGGTATTGTCAGAATGCTGCTGTTCTAAAGCCCCAAGGAGAGTCTCGGTGTTCGAGAGAATTTCCAAGCCAAGGCGTTTTCGTGGGAAGAAGTTCGTCCGCCAAGAGGACGAATACCTAGAAGTGTCTGCTAATATGACCGGCAGAGGGAAATCGACACGACAATTTGGCCCAGATCGGTTTGCCGGAGTATCCCAGCGTGTGACTCGATTGCGATCAGGGATCAATACGCGAAAGAATTACCAAAGGATGCAAAAGGGACTTCCTTTGGAAGAGGAGGTATCAGATGCTGGTTCAGACTCCTGTTCGGCTATAGCGTCTAATGACACGGCTTCTAGTGTGGGACAACCCTATGAGTCACTTATGATCAGTGCCGAACAAGTAACCAAGATGCTTGAAGATGCCCTGAATAAGCAGAAGGAAACTTTCAAGTTCGAGATGGAGATGGCCATGCAACAGATGAGGGAGATGCATGACCAGCAAATTGCGGCACTGACAACTCACCAAGGAGAAACCGGTCGTCGCAATAATCGAAATCAAGATGAGAATGAACGGGAAGAGGATAATGTCAACACAAATATCCCTCCTGTTAACAATGACAACAGAGGCGGTCCCGTGGATGATAATGCGAAAGAGGACCACGTTACCTCTCCTCGAAGCCACTCGAAGACCGAGGCGAGTGAAGACAAGAAGATGAAGGACTTAGAGAGCAAAATCAACGCGTTGATGAATGCTCAAGAAGTAAAGAGGTCCGGCATACCATGTCCATACCTAAGGGAGTGGGAATCAATTTCGTATCCGGCAAAGTTTAATTTAATCAACTTTACGCCATTTGATGGAAAGGGTTCCCCTACCCAACACTTAATATATTTTAAGTCTCATTTAGGAATCATTTCTGGGAATGAACCTCTTATGGTGCGGTCATTCGTCGGCACTCTTCACGGAGCAGCCTTCGACTGAAATCTTGATCGGTACACTATTCGATGAGAAGCAGAAGAATGGTGAGACGATCGAAAACTTCGTGAAGAGATTCAGAAACAAAGCAATGAACTGCAGAGATCCGATCAGCGAAGACTTTATCCTCGAGACTTGTCACAATAATCTTTCATTGGACATTCTTGAAGCTATGGGAATGGCACCACTGAAGACCTGGAAGGACTTGAAGGTGCGAGGAGAAAGAGCCGAGCGATTCCTTAAAAGGAAGAAGGCTGAGAGAGGTCAAATAACAAATAACGCTCCACAACAGAACTTTGTCCCTAAGGGTAAGGGAAAAGCACAAGTGAATGCTGTGGACGCAAACCAAACATTCGAGGTGCAAGCACAACCGCAACAGCAGCAACAAAAGACGCCTCAATAATCAAGGTGGCAGCAACAGCCCCAGAAGCAAAAGGCCTCAGAACCGAAGTTTTCGAAGGTCTATTCATTCAAAGAGGATGAAGTTCCCGGTATTTTTAAATACCTTATCGAGAACAACAAGATCAAGCTGCCTCCGGTCCAGGATCAAGAAGATGCTAAAAGAGTTAGTGATCCAAAATACTGTGCATTTCACAGAGCGGTGCACCATCCTACCAAGGCATGCTACGCCCTTAAAGACAAGATCCAAGCTCTGATCGATGTCGGGGTCATCACTATGAAGCAACCTAAGGAGAAGAAAGTGGGTGCGAATGCAGTATCGATTAGCTTCAGGTCTGTTCCTTTGAACTGGTTCCAGCATGAACCGGTAATAAATGCAGCAGTGAAGACGGTGAACGATGATCCTCACAAACAGCGCCAGAAAGGACTTGTGCCACACACAGCCCCGAATGGCGAGATTCTTTGGATTCATCCAGATTTGATTGAAGATGAACAATGGACTGGAGCCTCTTCCAAGAAAAAGTCAAAAGGAAAAGGTAAGTCTTGTTATGGAGCTTCTGCTATTCCAGGGGAAGATGACGAAGCAATGCCTGCTTTCTCATTTTCCGACAATGAACATGAAACTCTTGTAACCATCGGAGAACCAGTCCTCACCACCAGAAACGAGAATGAGTATGGTCGACTGGCTGGGGTGGAGATGATTACAACTATCCCCACACCTGCTGAGAGGACCCAACAGGAGCCCCTGCACCAAGATGTTCAAAACCCGAGGCAGTCTCGAGTCAATCAGCAGATTGGAAGAGATAAATCAGGAAATTCAAACATTTTGTACCACTTTGATGTTATGACCCAATTGGCTAATATCCCAGTAAAAGTGACTCTACACGAGTTATCACGTCTTTCTAAAAACACTAGGGAGGCGTTCACCATTACTCCTGACCAGCTCACTCAAATAGTTCAAGAAGAATTAATCAAGCAGAAAGAAGAATTTGAGGGTAAGATGGAATTGGCTATGCGACAAATAAGAGAGTTGCAAGCTGAAAGGTGTAAATTTCCTAAACCTGATTATCAGGCTGGGTCTAGCTGTTGCGCTACACCAGTCACGCCTATTCCAAACAGGACGAGTGACAACGGTCCGAATCTGAATATGGTCATCAAGACTGATTCACCCCTCGGTAACACTGGGGGTGGTATGACCACACCCTTCAATGACGCTGGGGGTAGCCCAAAGAGAGATGCAGATGAAGAAAAAAAGCAAAAGGAGATCGAGTCTGTCACCACCTCAACTAGACGCTATCCTAAAAGAAAGAGAGTTGAGGAAAGCCAACCAGAGTCCGTACCCAGGTTCGCTACTGACCAAACATCACAACGACAACCACGGGAGCGATTGCCACAACAGTCGCTTCAGATGCAACGATACTCCTTCAAGGACGATGATGTTCCAGACATCCTTAATTATCTTCTAGAAAATGACAAAATCAAGCTCCCACCTATCAGAGATCAGGAGGAAGCTAACCAGATTTTAGACCCAAAATATTGTGGGTACCATAGGAGGATTCTCCATCCCACGGAGACTTGCTACACCCTCAAGAATACGATACAAGCCTTAGTTGAAGCCGGCATCTCAATAGTAAAACAAACCGAATGAGAGCGACCAACAACACTCCGAAAAGTATACGAGTATAAACTGCTTCTTTCAAAACTCCAACGGGTATATGAGTATAAACTGTTTCCTTTGTATCTAACGGGAAGTTCCTAGAGAATATTATATGTGATATTCTTAAGGATAACCCGATATCAATAAAAAGGGGTTGGAAATAAAATATTGCTTATTGAACCAGTCTCTTGAAGTTTTTGATGATTCTCAATAAATTTGAACCCAAATGGGAGGGACCATTCGTAGTAGAGACAGTTTACTCGAACGGCGCATATCGCTTAGTCACCAAGGATGGTGATCGGCTTATGATGCCAATAAATGGCAAATTCCTGAAAAGATACTATCCTTAGTATCTTTAGGAAAATTGATGTATCGGAAAGTTCCCGGAAGAATACCACATGTGGTATTCTTAGGGATAACACAGTCAATATAGAAAAGATGAGTAAGGAATCCACGTTCGAACTCCGAACGTCGAAATGTTTCTTCTTGTCGAATTCTAACTCTCATGAGTTATTTTTGTGAGACGAGATCTAATCCTTTGATAGATTAATCTTCCCTCACCAAACTATTCACTGATCAAATTAATTGACGGTGGATCCACCAAAATTCCTATCTGCCAGTTATTGGTAATTCTCAGACTCAACATGTTAGGTCCTAATCACTTAACATTGAAGTCTCCCTTTGAGTGATAGTACGATTTGGCATTCTCATTGCTACCTGTATTCCACTCTCTTTGCTTTCAGGTCAAACCTATAAAAGTTAAGACCAAAGCCAAATGCTTCTCTCGATTCCTCCCATGAACGAGAGGTCCACTTTCAGTTCGGACAATCAAACCTATAAAAGTTAGGATTGTTCCCAATCTCACTTAGTCAAACCTACAAATGCCAGGGTTAAGACCGAGTCATTCCTTTTCGATAAACGAAAATCTGCCTTTGTTCCTTTTTCCACCAAACCTATAAAAGTTAGGGTCGAAATTGGGCTTTCTCCTCAATGAATGATGGATTCTTTTGATTCAAATGACCAATCCTATAAAAGTTAGGGCCGTTTGAACCTTTCCGATTCTCGGAGTGGAGATCCCACTCTTAGTTTCATCCTTCCGGATTCTGGGGATGGAGATCCCACCTCGAGTTTCCTTTCCAGCTGTAGATAGAATATAAAATTCTTCCTCTTCAGCACAGGGAGATAAAATATAAAATTCTTCCTCTCTCATTTTCCAGTTTGTCTTTGCTCTCAGAAAGGACACAATTCCCAATTCCCAATCCAGGCACTTTGTGCACGAGGAATTTTATCTCAACTCCTAAATAGAGATAAGTCTACGCCTAACACGCGTTGCCGGTTTAGTCTTTCACCGATTAAAAAAGACACCAGGGTCTAAACCTGGGGAATTTTATCTCGAATCCTAAGTAGGGATAAGTCATCGCCTAACACGCGTTGCTGGGTGCCTTTTCCCATAAAAAATGACAAAGTCTATGTATTCAAAATCATAGCATTAAGTCTAAGAGAAGCAATTCTTTTAGCACAACGTTACATGCGGAACGGATCTAGACAATCCGCATGCTAGCCCGATTCAAACGGTGATCGGTAAAGGCACATCAAACCCGTTGAAGGCTGGGGGTTTGCCAAAAACCCCAAAGTCTATGCCTAACACGTGTAGCTGGTTTAGTCTTTTACCGATTGAAGAAGACACCAGAATTTAAGTCTGGGGAATTTTATCCTGAAGCCTGAGAAGGGATAAGTCATCGTCTAATACGCGATGCGGGGTACCTTTTCCCTATAAGAAATGGTGAAGTCTATGTATTCAAAATCATAGCATTAAGTCTAGGAAAAGCAATTTTCTTAGTGCAACGTTACATGTGAGACGGGTTTTAATAATTCACATGCTAGTCCGATTCAAACGGTAATCGGTAAAGGCATATCAAACCCGTTGATGGCTGGGGGTTTGCCAAAATTCCTGTAAATCTTATCATTGTTGGATTCAAAATAAATAAAAACATATCATAAAGGAATCAAATACCGAGTCTCGATTAATAGACCAGGTCAAAACGTACAATAAAAAGATTATTAACCCGAAGGCAGTTGGCGGCTAAGAACATGAGACTCTAAACTAGAAAGCCTATTTACATAACTCTGCTCAAGTTCTGCCTGCAGACCAGCTCGGACAGATTCTTCAGAACTGCTCAAGATCTTCACGGCTTCACTCTTCAGCTTCATCAATCTCTCATGAATGGATCCTAGCTTCTCGAGTGCCTGTTCACGAGAACGCTCTAATCCAGCCAGGTCATCTGCAATGATAGTAACGGACTCCTCGGCGTGCTTCAAGGCCTCCTTCAACCTAGCCACTTCCTCGCGGCTGGAATCCAAAGAGCTGAGTAACTCGGCTCTATCTGTATCCTTCCTCGCCACGGTAGCCATCAGCTGCGCAATGGAACTCTCATGTGACTGAAGCTCGCGGCCGATGGAAGATCTCAAATCATGCCACTACGACAACCTATGCTCCAGCTGAGAAGACACGAAGGAAGAAGCCCCATTAGCCTTCAATTCCTCCAACTCTCGGATCTCCGACTCCAGAACAGTAAAATCGGCAGTTAAGGAGTCGGCCAACTCTGGATACCCTTCCTCTCTGATCATCATCATGTAGCGAGAGAAGGAACGCCTGAACTGATCGAAGCGATATCCTCGATGAAGAAGTTTCTCGATCATGCCATTAAAAAAGGCGGTAAAAAAGCCTAGGTCTGTACGAAAAATGTCTCTGTCGGGGTCGGTATCGACCAAAAGGTCGCGGACACGCTCATATAGAGATGATCGAGATCTTACAAGCAGCAGTGTAGAAAGCTAAGAGATTATCGAATATAATAAGAAAACCTGAAGGGAAAGTCCGAGTATAACTATGCCAACGGAGGTCCCCTCGGGCTGAGGTCCGACAGGCTCCGAGATAACGGCAGGAGTGGTCATGGAGGGTATATCAACCCCTGTAGGCAAATCGGTCATACCACTCGACGGTGGCAGGGAGACGCCACTTTTATGCAAACTATCGGTCCCAGAAACTGTAGTGGTATCAGGCACAACGGTTGGTCCTATAGTTACACTTCTTTATTAGTCAAAATGGAAATTTGGACAAATAAAGAAAATCGAGATGATAAGATCGTATGCATACCTGCAGCTCCATCACCCTCAAATGCAATGGGAATGCCAGGAGTCATAAGGGTATCAGTCCCAGTGGCTGGTCCTATGATTACACCCATCTTTTAGTCAAAAAATCAGATAAATGAAAAGTAGCATGACATCCAAGATCGCCTGCATACCTGCGAGTCTGTCACTCCGAGGTAAATGAGATGTGCTGGAGATCGTTACTGAATCAGTCCCAATGACTGGTACTGTAATATTAATCCTTCATTAGTTAGATAAAAGACCAAGCAAAATGAAGGGAATCAGATATATACCTGTGAATGAATCACTCTCAAAGGGTGGTCTCATGGTTCCTCTGGTAGTCTGTTCAGCCAGCATGTCAGCTAATAATCCAGCGTCGGGTTTCGAGAAACTTGGTACAGGAGCACACCCCTGTTCCTCAAAACCTACATCATGAAAGGCTACATCCTCAGCCGGCTTCTCTATTACGACATCTGCAGAATAATCTAAATGATGGATATATGTATAAGAAGATAGGGAAGAAAGAAAAGCTCAGAAATACCTGCAGCAGGAACAGAAGATTCTTTGTCCCCAATATCCATGCTTGGATTCTGCAAATAATCTGAAAGAAAGCAAAGCACAAAATAATCATGAATTCCCTAACTCTCATAAATACTATTCGAGGAGGGTATCATCGGATATGGATATACCTGAACGTGGAATGGTGGGCTCAACACTATTCACCTGCTCAGTATCAATGTTTGCATCGATACCCAGGGAACCGTCACGAAGGGCGTCACACATCTGCTGCATGAAGCTATCTATGTTATCAGATCCAGGGAACACAGGAGACAATGGAAGTTCGCCCTCTTCATAGTATCCTGGAACGTAAAACATAATTATGAATCCCAAAAGGTAAAACACCTTAAAGCAATAAAAAAAAGAACATAAAATATTACCTTCCTCTCCATCGGCGATGTCTCCTAAATCTACTCCATAGGGACGCTGGCCGATGTGTGGTTTATGAGCGGTCTTCTTCTTTTTCGGAGTGCCAGCCCTCATAGAACCAACAGGTCGTTCATGCACGGACTTGCCACGCGTCTCAACATGCGTAGGAGCTTGGCCGTTGGGCCCGGATCTCGTACAACGAGAAGCGAGCGACTCATGATCGTCGACTGTCCTACCTGAAGTGATAAGGGTCATTTCATTAAATGAACAAGATCTTTCGTTGATACCAATTGAAGTTGAGAAAGAAGATCAAAGAGCATGACAAACCTGCATCAAGTTCTTCTTTGTCGGTATCTGTATCCACATATTCCTCCTCAGAAGTCTCGTCATCATCATCAATAGGAAGGAGCTCTTCATCATCTTTGCTCGAGGGAGAAGGTTTGGCATACCTCTTCCTCTGTTTCCGAGCAAACTCGGCTTTACGAGAAGCCATCATAGCGACCTGGACCGAGTGCTCAGACTGTAACTCTGAAAGACTCCTCACACCTATGGATTCATTGGCGGAAAGAAACCACTTGCAACTGAGAAAAGTAATCAACGGCTTGCGTCTATATGAAGGAAGAGCAAAATGGGCTTCGGTGCAGCCCACCATAGTCCATAGCCACGCCCGTACGCCGTCAATAAGCCCTCCCTTAACCTTCAAACCACGGCTCGGATTCCCAACATATAGTTGGTCATAACCGAACTGACGAGCAAAACGGCAGGGAAGGTAAGGCTCTATGTGGCAACGATTCTTCACCCGGAGAACGAGATACCCAACACGGATGTTCACTAACCAGCGGAAACAACCAACATCGAGAACAGTCCGGTTACTTCTGGGTTTCTCCTCATCAATCAGCACGTCACCATAGCGACCCGAAAAGTGAGGAAAACACTTGAAGAACTCCCAGCTCTTACGAACTTGAAGTTCTCGTTGTACATCACTGAATTTCTTCCCGAGCCATCTGCTCCTCTCCAACAACTGCACGAAAGGAACGGGGACATCAACAACACTGGGCGCCGACATCATGTCAGGACAGTGAAGAATAAGCCACGCCATCAGATACGCATAAGGAAGCTCAACCTTCGGACAAATAAGCTCGGTCGATGGTTCAGAACCCACCTGCGTAAAACCACTGACCAGACACCTAAGCCCGCAATGGATGCCAGCAACCATCGCTGGGAGCAGAGAAAGCTCCCTCCCATAAGCTAGCTGAACTGCGGGGAAGAGCACCTCGAGAGGTAAGGTATCTGAAAACTAGTACGGAACAACACATTTCTTCAACCAGAGGGCAAGATAGCCTGCTAGAAGAGTCCGGGGCTCAATGGACTTCTGTGCACGGCGGAGAAACAAACGAAACTTGGTTCCTGCAGGAAAAGCTCCCTCAGCACTGGCAATGGTGTAAGAACGAGCCTCAGCCTTCTCCATCAACTCATTAATGGCGGTAGGGGTCAAGACATCTAACTCACGAAGGGGCTCGTTGGAGTCACCCTCCAAATTCGGGAACAAATAGACAGCAAACTGCTTGAAGCTGATCTGCCTTTTCCTCTTCGCTGGAGGAGAAATCTTGATCAAGGAGGTATAATAATGACAAGTGAGGTCCCAAAGAGTATCATACATATCGGGAGTATCTTTCTTCAACCACCCTAACTACTGGTTCAAGGGAAAGTACTCCTGATATGGACAATCCCCCATCGGAAGACCAGAAACCTGATACATCTCATGTAAGGCCAACCCTAACTCTCCGCCGCTGGTCAGGAACGTGTTACTGTCGGGCATGTATGTCTCCAACAACGCCAAGAAATGGCGGCAGCTGACCGGAAGTCCGTACATGGTGGCTCGTATAGGTGCATACAATCCACTGCTCTTCAAATCCTTCTTCTAGCGCCCCAAGACGTAACTGGTCATGCGTGTCCACCATCCCTTGGCTTGTGAGAAAGCCCAACCATAGCATCTATAATCTGGTGGAGGTAACCTTCTCCCAAGATGAGCCAGACGATTCTTCACAGTAGGGGCAGCTGCTGATACCTCGCCTGGGGGTGCAGTGTCAAGACCCATGATCCCTGGTCGAAGACCGCGGATGGAATGATACCCAGCAGAACCAGGAGTCTTATGATGAGAGGAATATCCACACTGAACTCGCTCAGCTTCATCGGTAAGATGCCAAGACATCTGTCGCTCCACGGCCTGTCCCTCCAAATGAGTGAAAGAATATTGACGAGGAATGGAGGGAATATACAGGAGGGCTCCTTCGTCGAGAGTCAGCCAATGCTCCTCGATAAGAGTCAACGTAGCAGGATCCTCAGTGTGATCTCCGAACAGAAAACTGGGCTTCTTTAAAGCCTGAGTAGAGGTAGAATCCGCAGTAAAGGGAGCATCCGTAATAAGCTGGCGTAAGCAATGACGCCCTCCATCCCGTATCAAACGACAGGATTCGTCGGAGCGATCTCTGTCGAACTGAGGGAGTGGACCAATGGCCTGCCTGATGGAAGCCGAAGAGAAGACTTCCCTGCTACAACCAGTAGGGGCATGATGAGGGAGGCTGCCCGCGGGGAACTCGACTGCAACAAAACACAAAAATAGAGTCAGAAAATCCATCTCATAAAAAAGTGAGATAAGATCATCCAAGGGAAATTGGAGTGACGATTTTGAATGGCCTACACCGGTAGGGCGGTATGCATCATCACTTAAATAACGTGGTAACATACACCAACCTACAAAGTGTAAGACGATACGAAATCGCCCCAATATGCCAGAAGACTTGAATTGACCAAGCAAAACAAGTCCAAAACCTCGACCCCCGCGAAGGAGGGTGTCGGTTCTTCCTTCATGACCCGCGAAGGGATCAATCGGGGATACAAAAAAAAGAGAAAAAAATTCTCACCCCCGAAAAAGGAAGCCGCTAGAGGGGAGGATACTGTAGGGACTTCTTCCTCACTAGGCTGCGAATGGGAGCGACTCCTAGGAGGTCGAGGTCGACGTGGAGACATCAAAAATCTGCAATGAAAAGCAGTAAGTCATGTACAATATGAATACACGAAATTTAAAAAGGGAAATTAAGAACTTGAACTAAAGTCCTATGAATAAATAGGATTTTATAGTTGAAGTCTAATTAAACCTACAAATTTCGTGCATGTGAAACAATGATTGTCATTTTCGCGGTAAATTTTGGTGAAATACCCAAAATACCCCTCGTGTTCGAGGCTAAATTCGGGTCAAGGACACGCTCGAGTTGGGTCATGGTCATCATACCTGATCACATGGCACCCCCAGTACCCCACAATTTTGGTTAATTTTGCAAATAAACCCTTTTGTAAAATTTAGCCAATTTTGCAAAAAAGACCCTCCACAAATTTCGGTTTGGTTTTCGCATGCTTTTATCAAAACTTTGGTCATGGGTTTGTGGTCTAAAGTCTTGGAATTTCAGCCCTAAATTCCAGCCATTTCGCAAATAAACCCCTCTACACTTTATGGGTTGCTTTTTGCAAATAAACCCCTCAAACCACATTGAACCTTTCACACGCAAACACCTCTCAATTTTCGGCCAAAGGAGGGTAAGATTTCAGTCCTAAATTTCAGTCAACTTTGCATAAAAAAACCTCAAATTTTAGTCCACTTTTGCATAAAAGTCCCCCAATTTCGGCCATATGGCAAGT
>BQKN01015209.1:0-10125 GCA_022839385.1 Asparagus kiusianus | reverse complement strand
AACAAATTTAATTTTTCTAATGCATCCTCCAGATAATCAATAACAAATAATTCTAATATATTCATATAAATTTATCAACAGCATCAAAGAAAATGAAGAGGAAAAATTACTACAATGCGTTAACTACTAAGGAAAGAGAAGCTTATATTGGAAGGATGTGTCGAAATAAGAGAATAAAGAGGACTATGGATAGTAGTCCAAATGCAGAAGATCAATCAATGAAAAGAAGTGCACGTTGGCTGGAACGAGCATCCAATTACCAAGTTGAATGCAACGTTGAGTTTTAATAAGTTTATAAATATAATAATTTAAGTTTCTACAATAAACAAAATTAACTAATAACATATTACAATCGTATAGGAACAAATATATCAAGGTCGTCTTGTTCAGAACTACACAATCTTGGAAAGATAGCAAGTTGCATCCATTGTGGAGCAATGAAATTTCAATATGAGAGTCTAACTTTTTGCTGTAATAATGGAGAAACAGTACTTGTGGAACCTTGTATCCCAGATGAATTATATAACTTGCTAAGTAATGAGGGTGTGGAGTTTAGGAGAAACATTAGAGCATACAACAGTGTTTTCTCATTCACCTCATTTGGGGTAGCACTTGATAAAAACTTGGCATCGTCAAAGGATGGAATATACACTTTTAGAGCGCAAGGTCAGATTTACCATAGTTTGCTTGGATTTATACCACAAAATGATAGACCTCGCTTCTTCCAGTTATATTTTTATGACACAGATAATGAATTATAAAATAGGATGAATGTTTTACAAGAAGGGAAATTATCAGAAAATACAATGAAGACTATATTGAAAATCCTAGAAGACAATCCTTATGCGAAAATTCTACGGAGGCTTAAAGATGTACCAACGTTGAGAGAATTACAAATCTGTATATTTAAGAACACCAATCTTGATCAAACGATTTATAACTCTCCAACAGCAGAGCAAGTGGCAGCAATTTGGATAGAAGGATACAATCCAAATGAACCATTAAATAGAGAGATTATAATACAAGAGCACTCTGGACAAAGGCATCAAGTCAAACATTATTATAGTTGTTATGATCCTCTACAATATCCGATTTTATTTCCAAATGGTGAGAGTGGGTGGCAACAGTTTATCTACAGAGGTCGGAACGAAAGAATACAATTAAATATGACCGAAGAAAGTCAGACATTGGATTTAGCTAGACAGCTTAATGAGGAGGAATCACAAGGTAAAACCAACGTCAAATTTTAATCTCATAAGTAAAATATATCATATCTTATCAATTTCTAAAAATTTTTAAGCTTATAACAGATATCGAAAGACAAGGAGGGCAATATGTTTCTTGTAGGGAATATTATTGCTACAAGCTTCAAATTCGGAATCCAATAAAATCAATTATGCTACTTGCTGGACGACTATTTCAACAGTTTGCTATGGACATGTATGTGAAGTTAGAGACAACGCGACTTGATTTCTTTAGAAAACAACAATCGAATATAAGAGCAGAATTGTATCAAGGAATTGTTGATAGTGTTACTGCTAGGGAAACACCTGGAGATCAAGTTGGACATAGAGTTGTTTTACCACCATCTTTCATTGGAGGACCAAGAGATATGAGGCGTCGTTATATGGATGCTATGGCTCTTGTTCAAAGATACGGTAAACCGAATCTCTTCATTACAATAACATGTAATCCAGATTAGGATGAAATAAGGAATGAGCTTCTAAATGGACAAACAGTACAGGATAGACCAGATCTTTCTTCTAGAGTTTTTAGAGGGAAAATAGAGGATCTTAAAGACCAGCTATTTAAGAAAGAAGTATTTGGTAAAGTAGCTGCACGTGTCTATGTCATTGAATTTCAGAAAAGGGGACTTCCACATGCTCATATATTATTAATTTTGAAACATGAATATAAGCTAATGAGCCCAGATCATTTTGATAAATTTATATCGGCAGAATTACCAGATCAATCACTATTTCCAATGTTGCATGCGAAGGTGGTACAACATATGGTTCATGGCCCTTGTGGATCGTTGAGGAAAACAAGTCCATGCATGGTTGACGGAAAATGTAAATATCACTACCCACGTCCTTTTTGTTCAAAGACAAGTTTAGGGGGTGATGGTTATCCAATATATATGCGAAGGAATGATGGAAAGAAAATTTTTGTACGTAACACAATTTTAGACAATCAATGGATTGTTCCATACAATCCTTACCTATTAAGTAGGTATAATTGTCATGTCAATGTTGAAGTATGCTCTGGACTTAAGGCTGTAAAATATCTTTATAAATATATATACAAAGGGCATGACAAAGCAGCTGTGTGCATAGCGTCAAATGAGGCAACACATCCAGTAGATGAGATCAAACAATACCAAGATGCAAGATGGGTATCAGCACAAGAAGTAATTTGGCGGATTTTTGAATTTAAGATGAATGATATACAACCCCCTGTTATTAACCTCTAATTATATCTTCCAAATAAGCAAAATGTTTATTATTGGAATAATGAAGATCTTCGAAATATTATGACGTGGGAGCACACAGCTAAGACAATGCTTACAGAATTCTTTAGAAAATGTGCTTCAGATCAAAAAGCAAGGATGTTGCTGTACAAAGAATTTCCTGAACATTATGTGTGGGTAGTAGGAAAGAAATGTTGAAATGAGAGGAAAAAAAAGGCCGTGATTGGACGAATAAATTCAGCAAATCCTATAGAGGGGGAGAGATATTATTTAAGGCTTTTATTGAATCATGTTAAAGGTCCTACTTCTTGGGATGACCTACTCACTGTTGATGGATTACTTGTGAAGACTTTTAAAGAGTCTGCACAGAAAAGAGGACTCTTAGAATCCGACGATAGTATAGTCGAATGCTTAGATGAAGCAGTAAATTTCAAGATGTCATACGCATTAAGAAGATTATTTGTAACTATTCTGGTTTATTATCAACCAACAAATGTCAGATTATTATGGGAGAGATATAGACCAGCAATGTCTGAAGATTTCGTTCAAAGATCTATAGCGACAGATGCAGAACAAACCGCATGGGCATTAGAGGGAGTTAATTATTTCCTAGAGAGCATGGGGAAGACAATACAAGATTTTGATTTACCTAAATTTAAAGAGGATGAAATAGATAATCCATCATGCAATCTATGAATCATACAGGATGAGATAGATGTTGAAGTTTGTCAGGAAGATATAGATGGTAAGTACAAATTAAACGAAGATCAAAGAAAAGCTTTTGAAATAATAATGGACAGAGTTAATATGAATAAGGGAGAAGTTTTTTTCATAGATGGTCCTGGAGGGACGGGAAAACATTTTTGTACAAAACTATTCTTGCTAATGTCAGATCAAAAGGAATGATTGCAATAGCAACTGCAACTTCAGGAGTAGCAGCATCTTTACTACCTGGTGGGCGCACATCACATTCACGTTTTAAGATACCTATTAATGCCACTGAGACAACAGTTTGCAATATATATAAACAGGAAGGTACTGCACATTTGATTAGAAAAGCAGCACTAATTATTTGGGATGAAGCACCTATGGCAAAAAGAGTAGCAATTGAAAGTGTAGATCGTACAATGCAAGACCTATTGAGTACAAAAGAATTATTTGGTGGTAAAATAGTAGTTTTGGGAGGAGGTTTTCGTCAAGTGTTGCCAGTTATTCCAAGAGGAACAATGAGCCAAACAGTTAATGCCAGCTTAGTAAAGTCTTATTTGTGGGAGAAGATGGAAAAGATAACATTAAAAATAAACACGCGAGCAAAAAATGATGAAGAATTCAGTAAATTCTTGCTGCGTGTCAGAAATGGAACAGAAAAAACAACTAAAGATGAACTTATTAGACTTCCTGAAAGTATTGTGATTGAAGATAGCCAAAATGGACAATCGAAAGTTGAATTGTTAAACCAAGTATTTCCATCAATTGAACAAAATGCAAATTCAGCTGAATATATAACAGAACGAGCTATTCTTGCGACAAAAAATGAATATGTAGATGAGCTCAATGACAAGCTTTTGGATAAATTTCCTGGTGATGAGATTATTTTCCATAGTTTTGACAAGGCTATTGATGATCCACATAACTACTACCAAGAAGAATTTTTAAACAAGTTGATGCCTAATGGTCTTCCACCGCACAAGCTAAAGCTTAAGCAGAATTGCCCGATAATGTTGCTTAGAAATCTTGACCCATCAAATGGACTTTGCAATGGAACTAGAATGGTTTGCAAAGAATTTGATAAAAATGTTATTAAAGCAGAAATAACAAAAAGTCATCATGCGGGTCAAGAAGTCATGATTCCAAGGATACCATTATCACCAGCTGAAAATGAAAATTACCCTTTCAAATTTCAACGAAAACAATTTCCTATAAGGTTATGCTTCGCAATGACAATAAACAAAGCACAGGGACAAACAATTCGCACAGTGGGTATTTATTTACCACACCATGTTTTTTCACATGGACAATTATACGTCGCTTTATCTCGTGGTGTATCAACACACAATACAAGAGTGCTGGTTAAAGGCGAAAGAAAACAAAAGAAAGGATATACATACACCAAAAATATCGTCTACAAAGAAGTTCTATCCAGAGAAAGGTTAGAAAAAACATTTAAATGACTAACTTATTTATTTTAAATAAATGTCAATAACAAAAATATCAAAATTAAATTTAATTATTTTATAGCAATAAATATTGCAATAAGAAGATAGTGAAAAAAATAAATATCATTATTATAATTTGTAAAAATTACTTTATTTGATATTTCTAATATTTACTATTGTTACAGGGAAGATGACTGCTGAAAGACAACGTAAAGATGAATACAGCTTCATTAAGGATTTGAAGTTATATCAAGAATCTTTCTCAATCAAAGTGCTTATACTAAAAGTGTCCTTGGAGCAATTCTCATCGTCAAAAGGTTCAGGTCAGGTTCAAAAGATTATTGTGATTGACGAAGAGGTAAGTACAACTCTTCAAATAAAATATTTATTATTACATTTGATTTTCATTAAATTTTTACTTAACTGGTAATTTATTTTAAAGTTTAAGAAACAAAAAAAAATACAGGGAATAAAGATTCAAGCCACACTATTCAATGCTACAATAGCAACATTTGAGGAATACATCCATCTCAACAATACCATTATCATCAAGAATGGTATAGTCAGGCCTATAAATAGTAAATATGCATCGGTGAATTTGAATTTTGAGCTTGCTTTTGGACAAAACACAAAAATTACAGTATCCGAAAATAAAATCAATATCGCTACCCTACCATTTTAATTCAAGCGATTCGAAGAGGTGACAAAGACAAATGATGAAAATATATTTTTCGGTATGCTAAATTTTTAATCTTAAAAACATAGCATTTGTAATACAAAATTAAATTTTTAAGCACTAAAATTTTAATCTTTATACATATGTGTTAGGATTCATCACTTCAGTGAGACTGTTGTACACAACAAATACATCTGTTAGAAGGGAGATCACAATAATGAATGAAGAGTAAGTGTTTTTAAATAAAAAATAATTTTTCAATAACAAATATTAAAATACTAACATATCCATTTAACAATTTTTTAATTGACAAAGGATGGATCCATTGGTATTAACATTATGGGGAGAGCATGCAGAGAAAGAAGGTCAAGTATTCGAAGACAAGAAAAAACAAAAACCAATTATAGCAATAATTAATGTTATTGCAAATAAATATATGGGTAAGATTTTTCAATTTATTTGTTTTAAAAATTTTATATAACCAAAAAGTAACCATATAATGAATACAGGAGTTCCGCAACTATCATCAAAGCCTGCAACAATATTTTTGATAGACCCAAACATTATTGAAGCACACACTCTTAAAGAATGGTAATGCTTATGCAAATAAAATCCTTCCTAATTTAATTTTGAAAAAAAATAAAGGATGACAGGGAAGGGGAAAAATTATGAGAAACTGATGCAGCAGACCCCATCGAAGCTAATGAGAAGGTCTAAAAAGGTTATGCTTGGTGATATCATCACATCATCAGCAGCTACGAAACTGGTATTTTATTATATTGGTTAAGATATTAATAAGATAAATAATAATAAATTTTAAATTTATAACTTGATTGCTATTTTTTAGAATATGTATTTCTACTTTAAAGTGGAGATATCAGCAATAATCAATCCAGAATCACCTTGTTACACCGTATGTAAGAGTTGTCAAAGAAAGGTTTTTGTTGAAGACAGCATAGCTAACTGCAACAATTGCAACACTGAAGATGCAGAATGGAAAATAAAGTAAGTTTTAAATTTTATTTATTAAAAAAATAAAAATAACATTAAATTTTCACATCAAGGTACCTTATGCGATTGGAAGTTAAAGATCATATCGACAAGGCATATGTTACACTTTTCGATGAAGCTCGGTATCTAACTGGTTGTTCAGCTGAAGAATATGTAGATTCATTTAATGAAGAAGGAAAGGTAATATAACATTATTTATTTCAAATATATAAAATCTTTTTTCCATAAAATTAGTAAATTAGTAAAATAGAAAAAATGACCATAAATATAATGCAGGAGCACTTATCACATATGTACCAGAAAATAATGAGCTGTTGCGACAAAGAATATATTTTCTTGGTAAAAATGAACAGGAAAGATGAAGAGAAAAGAATTGAAGGAAGAATAACCGCTCAAGAAATATGCAGCCCAAACAACTTCGAATCAATAGAATGTGATGAAGATGAAGATTCAAAGGACATTTCACTGAAGCAAAAGAGTATGACAAGCCTGAAAAAGATATGAACAAAAGAAAGTTCATGAATAATAGAAATATTAAAATAGAAAGTGAGAAGTGATACATCATTTATAGCGCTATGATGAATACACTTAATTATGTTTATTTAAAATATTATGTCGAGGATATTGCACATGTGTTGATTTTAATAAGTACATTTTAAATAGTGTTTGTTTGTTTAAAGTATTATGAGTCAAACATTTCCTATGTAACAATGAAAGTTTTTCTGTTAATTTGCTCTTTTCTTCAATTGTGAAGCCATCAACCTGCAAGTTGGCATTAGCTTTATTGATCACTTTTCCAATAAGAATTTCCTATTTTTTATAGTAAAGAATATACAGCTAATTTGATTCGGTGTTATTTGCAATGAGTTTATGTGAGGTCACTGATTTTTTCAGTCATCTATTACTTGCATGCTTTTGTCAAGTGGTAGTCTCATTTAACTTTGTCGTGAAGTCTGTAGTGTTAATGTTTTTAGTTTTTAATAGAAAATTAATGTTCTTCTTTCATTTTTCTTTGGATTTGTTATTTTATTAAGGTGTTTGTTAATTTTTAGTTTTAACAAAGTAGGTTTTAAATATTTATGTGGGGTTCATAATTTGGTGATTAAAAAATTACTTGGTGAACAAATACTTAAACTCATGTAGTTTTTTAATATGCATCACGTGCAACGCACGTATTGCATACTAGTTGTTAAAAGAGACAATAAGTAATGTTTATTTACATACACAATGTTCAACACAATTTGCTTATAAGTCCACCACTTTAAAAATCCATCTTAAGTACATGATTCTTCACTGGTTTGAAACTTTTCTCAGCTCCATAACAGCAGTTCAATGTAGTTAAAAGTAATAATAAATAAATCAAATTTTTATCTATAAACTCAATAAGCTAACCTAATTTACTTTTAAGCCTGCCCACTTGAAAAATTAATCATAAACCTAAAATATTCCATCAACTCTAATAATATAATATAACAATATAATGAAGGACCATATAAAGAGTTTTTTTGCCTAAACCCAAAATTTCCTAATTTATTTTTAAATTCAATCACTTCATAATCAGTTTTTAACCTAAAATACTCTAGTGAATTACTTTTACACTTAATTTATATTTCGTAAATTTGTTATATCATAAGTTACAAATGTAAATTGATTATTTAGCTATAAATCTTACCCTTATTTCTTTTCAAATATACCCATTACAAGGATTTTTTTATTATAAATCTAAAGTATTATATCAATTTAGTTTTAAACTATACACCTACAAAATCACTCTTAGAGTCAAAAAAAAACTACACAAACTTATTTTTAAACTCAGTTTGTGATGTTTTCTACATATAGTTTAAGTTGTTATATTCCACTTTGACTTGGTGTATTTCTTTTCTAGGAATCTACGTGTATAATGTTTTAGACCAGATGCTTAAGCATATTTGAGGTTCTTCTCACATTGTTGCAATGTTGCAAATGGTCGATGAGTTTTTTCCTCTAAGTTCAAGGTTTTATGCTCATTTGTTTTTAAATTCACCCACTTTGCAAAGGAATTTTTTTCTAAATCAAAAATATTTTGGTAATTTTCTATACATGTAAGTTGTAATATTTCATTCTAGCATGTAAAATTTTGTTCTAAGTGGTTAGGTAGAGCAGAGATTCTATCAAAATACTATATCTAATAGGGTAATCTATACCACTTATGGGTGGTAAAATGGTTAGTTTGCGAATTATGGTTATTCTATTAATGATGTATACCACCCAACTATTATATGGGTGGTTTTCGAAGAAATCCTACTATTTTGATACATCATATATTTCATAAATCAAATACTTAACAGTGTCACATTCTTTTTCATGCTAATGAGGCGGTATCGAAAATATCTTTTTTTATAAACTCAAAATTTTAGCACATTGCCTTTTAAACTTACTCTCTTCTAAAAATAAGTTCTTCTATATACATCTAAAATCTTGCCTTTATTTATTATTAAAGTCACTCACCTCCAAAATCACTCTTGAGATCCAAAATACTCATTCGAACATATCTTAAACTTACTTTACATTTTCACCAGCTCATTATATATGAGTTTCTATATTTTGTTATAACTTTGTACATTTTTGTTCTAAATAAAAATCATGCTATTTATTTTTAAACTCACTCATTTCCAAAACTACTCTTAAACACAAAATACTCAACATTATTTTTAAATCTATTTTGTATTTTAATGGTTGGTATACATGTGAGTCATTATATTTTTGTTTTAAGTGGTCGACTACGATGTTTTTTAACTAAATATTTAATCCATAATTCTTTTTAATTTTTTGCCTCTAAGCCCAAAGTTCCCCTCCATTTTTTGAGCTCACTCATATTCATAATTATTTTTTTCTAAATGGTTCGGTGTACTATGTAACCAGATGTCTTAACCATTATATTTTAGCTTTTTTCAAGTTAATATCGCAGCATAGCAAACTATAGACGTGTTTTTTTTTTGCTATATTTACTTTTAAACTCACTCACTTTTTAGATTTTATCTCTAAACAGAAAGTTTTACCTTCATTTACTTTTAGACCCACACACTTTCTAGATCACCTTGGATCTAACATACTTAAAAGAATTAATTTTAAATTTTTGTACATTAGTAGTTTTGTATCATTTTAAGATGATATATCTTGCTTTAACTTGCTATTTTATTCAAAGTATTTTGTGTACAATATATTTTTAGACCAAATACTTAAACTATATTTTTGATTGTTTTCACACAGATGCCGCGGCAACTCGCGGGTCAATTTTGCTCATTACATTAGTGATTACATGTTGATGGGGTAATAAATAGGGATGGAATAGTAGATAGGGTTAGTTTTCTGAAATTACGGTAATTATGAGTTATAACATGAAATATGGCCTACTTTAGCGATGGTTCCCTAGAAATACCTATGTTTTAAAGTTTAAACCACCCACTTCTAAATGCTAGTTTTTCATTAATAAACTCAAAGTTTGACCAAATTTATTCTAAGTCCATCAACTTCCAAAATGATTTTTTGCCTATAAATCCAAAGTTTTGATCTCGTTTATTTTAAATCTGCCAACTTACATGTTACTGTTAAATCCAAGATACCCAACAATTTATTTTTAAATCCAATTCTGTGTTAATAATTTGCTATATGGTGCAATATATTTTCTTGTAGCTTTTTACACTTTTGGTATATGTGGTGATATATACAATCTATGTTGAAATGAAATATTTTGCTCTCATTTTGTTGGATTTTTTCACTTACATTTTTTATAAGTATACATACCTAAGCAGGCGCGTGTCATATATATATAT
>BQKN01015204.1:0-13073 GCA_022839385.1 Asparagus kiusianus | reverse complement strand
CAATTCAAATTTTCTTTTATCTTCTTTATTGCAATTTTCCTACATACAAAAGATGGCGACTCCGCTGGGGACAAGCTTTTCCGATGAAGAAGTGGTGGCGCAGTCCGACGTCCACCTCATGGGAACGACAGTAGAAACTCTCATCGTGGAGTTTGATCAAGCAAAGTATGAGGAAGCATTATCCTCTGGATCGCTTAGCCCCAAGGCTAAGCACGATGCACGCAAGACCTCCAAGAAGGTCAATTCTGTTGTCGAAGTGCCGAAGAAAGCCCTCTCCTTCGGCCAGGAACTCAAGCTGGCTCTGCAGGCGGATTGTCCCACCTTCGCGTCAGCCCAACGTGCTTCGGGCCACAAACGGCCTTTGGAAAAGACGAGTCCTGTGAACGTCAATGACGTTGCTGCTAAGGCTTTGAGACAAGCCAAAAAGAACGCTGCTCGCCGACGGAGAAGATCCATACGACGAGCACACTTACGAGAAAGCCGATTGTTAACCCAACGCGAACATCACGTTACTGAAAATCCAATCGAGCCTAGCGTTCCCAAAGAAGAACGCTCATTGCGTGGCAATGAGCCCAACTATGAACCTAGGCTAATACAGCTCAAACGCGATCCTGAGTGGCGCGTTGTTCAAACAAAACGCAGCCCTCAGAAGGGAGCAGTCAAAACTAAACGCACCCCTCAGGGGCGCGTTCCAATTGAACATGACTCTCAGGAGTCTGTTTCACAAACTAAACGCACCCCTCAGGGGTGCGTTCCAATTGAACATGACTCTCAGGAGTCTGTTTCACCAACCAAACGCGACCCTCAGGGGCGCGTTCAACCAAAACTCGACCCTCAGAGGTCAAGTTTTTCATTTAAACGCAGGCCTCGACCTAGTGTTTACAAATCTCAACGCGACCCTCGCGTTATGTCTCAAGAACGCGATCTTCAAGGGGTCCGTCAGGTTCAAAAAGGTCAGCGTGGCTTTAAAATTCACGTTCGACAAGAACCAACCTCACCCACCCAAGGGCAGGGGGTTCCATCTCCACCTCCTAGCCCGGGGAACGTTTCCTCCCAAATTCCTGACTTACGGGAATTATTGTCGAGAGGAAAATCAACAACACAAGCAGCTCACTCGTGTCAATGTGAGAGGCTCATCTCGGCAGTCCTGTCAGAATGCCCTTGTTGTGCATCCGTACCTCGGCAGTCAGTATTCGATAGGTTGACAAACATTGTTAGGCCAGCCAAACGACAACGCCGCAACAGAAAGAAGACAACTGAAGCGGAATACTCTCAGGTCACTATCAACATGATCGGCCGAGGGAAGGCCTCGCATGTTGATTCTGACGAATCACAAGAGAGTCATCCACCAACTGTCCGAGAAATTTGTGACCAGTTCGAAGGAGTATATCAGAATACTCGGACTCGGACGGGAACTATTCGCCCGGTTGACTATCAAAAATTAGCCAAGGGCATTACAACAAGTGAAGAACATTCGGCAATAGCCGAATCTCAATCTTCAAGCTCTGTTGGAGCACGCGAGGTTTCCGCTTACACAACAGGGAACCACGAAGACATAGCCAAAAGAGTGGACGAACATAGTGTCATACTCCAGACGCAACAGGAAACACTTCTCCAATTAAAGAAGATGTTGGCCCAGCTTCTTGCTGAAAAAAGCCACAAACCTGAATCTTCCCGGAGAACAACTTCGAAGGGAAAACAAAGAGTGCACGAACATTCAGATCGTGAGACTCACAATCTGGGATCTTCTTCCGAAGGTGAGAGGGAGATAGAAAAGGAACTGCACCCTCAATCCACCAAGGTGGATGAACTGGAGGCTCGCCTCAACGCAATCGCCAACAAAAGCGAGCTTCGCGAAGAGGGAGTAGTGCGGCCTTACCCTGCTGAGTGGGATACAGCTCCCTACCCACCAAAGTTCAAGGCCCCTACATTGCAACCGTTCGATGGCACGGGATCACCAAATCAGCACATCTACTACTTCAAATCCCAAACTAGAGACGTAGTAGCGAATGATGCTATCCTGACCAGGTTATTCATCGGTACCCTTAAGGGTGTCGCTTTCGAATGGTTCATGAAGTTGCCTGCTGGATCTATCCAGAAATGGGTAGATCTGGAAAGGCTATTCTTGGCCAGATTCTTTGAGGACGATACAGAGGTCTCAGTCCCAACTCTTCTTGCCACTAAGCAAAGGAAAGGAGAGTCGATCAAGACCTATGTAGAAAGATTCCGCAGCATGGCATTGCGATGCCCCTCAGGTATGACTCAATCAACTCTGGTTGAAACTTGCAGGCACAACCTGCAGACCCAACTCCTCGCTCAGATGGGAGTAGCAGAGTGTCGCTCCTGGAGACAATTAGTTTCGCAAGGAGAACAAGCAGAGGAGATAGTGGCGCGAGTCAAAGCTGAAGAAGAGCCACAACCCAAGCCGCAACAACAACGCAATCAGCAAAATACCCAACGGTCTAAGGGGAAAGAGACTTTAGCAGCCGACTACACTCGAGTACCACCGCCTACCAAGCAAGGCAAAGCGCCAAATCAACAAAGAGCGCCCAAACAATATTCGTTCAAAGAGGAGCATGTGGATACCTTATTCTAATTGCTTCGAAAGAACAACAAACTCCAGTTGCCTGAAATCAGGAAACCAGATGAAGCGGGAAAGGTTAATGATCCCAACTATTGCCGTTATCACAGATTCCTTGGACATCCTACCAAGAAATGCTATGTCTTCAAAGACATCTTGCAGAATTTGGTAAACGCTAATGTGCTCACCTTGAAGCCAGAGCAGAAGACCGTATCCACTAATATGATAGCGGTCCAATTTGGTGACTTTCCCCCAGTGGTAACCGCGAACGGTGTTGTACCCATCCGCAAGGGAGAAATGCACCTAAAGAATGCTGACTTGCATAGTCAGAAGGACAGGGGGTTGGTGCCCCTCACCACCCCAAAAGGGGAAATCATGTGGGTCCACCCTGACTTGCTTGGAGATCAACAGTGGACGAGCACCTCGTCCAGAAAGAAGGGAGGCAAGGCTAAATCGTCCAACATGATTAGCCCCTCCATTGCCGAAAACGATGACCACCTCAAACCTCTTACTGATTCAGAAGAGGAGAGGATTGTCCTGGCAGCATATCCAGGAGACAACCCTGGCACTCGGTCAGGAAAAGCCTATTTGAGGGATTACGGCCAGAATGCTCAAGAGGTGGAAGAACAGCCCCAAGACGCTGGGGGTTCTGTGCCGAAGAAGCCGATCGACAAAGGCAAACAAAAAGAGCTCCGGTTTAATAAAAATCTTCACCAGGAACTCGGGGAGTCAAGTGCTCCCTTTCAATTCAACGTCATGGCACAATTGGCCAACATACCGGCCAGAATCACTTTATACGAGCTCTTGAAGTTATCTAAAACTACCAAGGAAGCTCTGATCGAAGCTTTAAAGAATACGGAGAGCTTTATTACACAAGTCACTCCGATTCCTGAGGCTTCTGATGATCAAACCTGTCTGCAATGCCTGCAAGCGGCAAGAAGTCTACCATGCATATCTTCACACAAGAAGACATGCAGGTCAAACACGAACATGACCGACCACTGTACTACACAGGGTATATTGGATCTTCAGAAATCAGTCGTGTTCAGGTTGACCCGGGCTCCGCACTCAGCATCATGCCCTACAGGGTCATGCAGGTATTAGGGATTCCTATGCACCGACTGCACACTACTCAGACTACTATCTTCGGGTTCAATGCAAACAGTACCCGACCCCTGGGGAAGATCAAGCTCAGGTGCCAGATCGGAGATCTCAAGTCTGAGGTAGCATGCTACATCATAGATGCGGACACGTCTTACAATCTTTTGCTAGGACGACCATGGATACATGCAAACCGCATTGTCCCATCCACCCTGCACCAGGTTATGAAGTACGCCAATGACGAGGGCGAAGTTCGAACCCTAATCGCAGAAAAATACCCCTTCCGAGGAGTAGAAAACTTCCACACCGACTCCGTCTTCTATTTGGAATCCCAAGAGAAAGAAGATGTAGATAGCGGTAATGAAGCTGACATTGAGCCAGATCCTGAGGAAGATTGTCCTTGGGAATTAAACTTTGATGTAATGGGTCAGGGTGAGAGTAATAATGATGTACCGAGTGAGGGCGAGTGGTGCATTAATGAAGATTCCATTTTAGCGTACTTGTCTGATGTCTCTCTTAGCAATAAACGAATAGAGAACGATTCTAATGCAGGTACCGGCCCATGGCACGTACTGTGCACACAGGCATCACTCACATTGCCGATCAAGTCATCCCTCGTTTCAGAGGAAGAAATAGAGGACGCACAGAAGGCTTTCTTCAAAGTCCCATCCAAAAGGAAAGGGCGGAAGCCGATCTGTTTCGGAAAAGTCAAACCGATACAACTCAAACGAGGAAGTTCGGAGGAAGATGATGGAGTTCCTCAATTCCATTATCACGAACCTAATTCCCTCCGGTTGATGAAGCAAATGGGGTATGACTTTGACGGAAAGCAAGGTCTAAACTTCGGGAAAGGAAGACGAACACCAATCCGAATGTCCCTAACCCCCGAAGGGAAACCCCCAGATTACTATCAAAAGACTAGAAGGGGTTTAGGATTTGTCACACCTCTCGCTGTCTCAGAAAATGAAATAAGTAATTATCTCGTCAGGACCGCTCATCCGGAACACCTGCATATGAGTCCGATGTCAGTATCGGACCTTTCTTTAGAAATCTGACCGTGAATATGGTTTCAATCGATCACCCGGATGAAGACGCAGGGAATGATGAAGGGTTAATGGAATCGACCAATGACCCCTGGATCAAACGTCTTAATATTTTGTGGGATACGCGATTTGAACAACGCGAACCACCCACCGAAGATAAAGTGGTCCAGGTTAACATGGGAGACGAACATGATTCCAAGCCCATTTTCATAGCCGAAGATTTATCATCTTCCGAGAAAGAAGACCTTATATCTCTCATCCGAGAATATATAGATGTCTTTGCTTGGAATTATGAAGACATGCCTGGTCTTGACCCAAAAGTGGCCGTGCACTGTCTTAACATTGATCCGGATGCTAAGCCCGTTAAACAACAACAACGCCGGTTTCGTCCCGAGATCATGGAAGCAATTGAGTCCGAAGTGAAGAAGCTCATTGACTCGGGCTTTGTCAGGGAAGAACAACACCCAGACTGGGTAGCTAACATTGTTCCAGTTCCCAAGAAAAACGGTAAGGTCCGTATATGCATTGATTTTCGTGACCTTAACGCAGCCTGTCCAAAAGACGAGTTTCCACTTCCTATCACGGATGTTATGATCGATAACACCTGCGGATACGAAAGAATGTCTTTCATGGACGGATTCTCTGGGTACAATCAAATCAAGATGCACCCGGAAGACGAGAAGCATACTGCATTCAGAACACCGCTGGGGGTGTATTGCTACACAGTGATGCCCTTCGGCCTGAAAAATGCAGGCGCAACCTATCAACGTGCAATGAACACTATCTTCCACGAACATCTGCGTAAAAAGATAGAATGCTACGTTGATGGCATAGCGGTGAAAAGCCAGTGTAAGGATGATCATCTCACAGATCTGAAGACAATGTTCGATATCATGCGAACACATCAGCTGAAGATGAACCCAACAAAATCATTTCTTGGAGTATCAAGTGGAAAATTCCTGGGATTTATTGTCACATCCAAGGGAATTTCTCTGGATCCCGAGAAGGTGCGCGCCATCCAAGACATGCCGCCGCCGAAGAATCTCAAAGAACTCCGAGGTTTGCAAGGTAGACTAGCCTACATTCGGAGGTTCATATCTAACCTTTCGGGGCGCTGCCAACCTTTCTCGAAGCTCATGAAGAAGGGAGTGTCCTTTGTGTGGGATGGGGAATGTCAAAAAGCATTTGAAGAGATCAAGAAATATCTCACACAACCACCGGTTCTCGTGGCCCCTATATCAGGAAAACCATTCCTATTATACGTGAGAGCCATGGAACATTCTTTAGGAGCATTATTGGCCCAGAATGACGACCAGGGCCATGAGCAAGCCATTTACTATTTAAGCAGGACTATGATGGGAGCCGAACATCGGTACAATCCGGTTGAAAAAGAATGTCTCACTTTGGTATTCGCGGTTCAAAAGATGCGACATTACCTAGTTGGACAGACAATTCATGTCATATCTAAGGTGAATCCTTTGAGAGTCCTGATGACGAAACCATCGTCTCTGAATTGCCGGCTTGCAAAATGGGCCATTCTTTTGTCACAATACGACATGCAATTTATGCCCCAAAAGGCAGTCAAGGGTCAAGCATTGGCAGATTTCTTGGCCGATCACCCGGTACCAGGGACATCTAAGTTGTATGAAGAATTGCCCGACGAAGTCGCCGAAGCTTGTGTTGCTCAAGAATCTACACAAGTGTGGAAACTATTCTTCGACGGCGCGTCTAGAGCAAACCCTCACGGAGCGATTACTGCGGGAGTAGGAGTGGTGCTCGTATCGCCTAACGGCCACGTAATCCCAAGAGGATTTTCCTTAATCGAACCGTGTACCAACAATGTGGCTGAGTATAACGCATTATTACTAGGGATGCGGCTTGCCGAAGAACTCAACATTCGGCACCTGGAGGCCTTTGGCGATTCTCAACTCATTGTAAATCAAGTCCGAGGGGAGTACGAAGTACGTCATGAGGACTTAATCCCATACTACTTCGCAGTGCTGAGGCAAGCTGAGCAGTTCGAGGGATTCTTTATCGAATACGTTCCAAGAGCCCAGAACGCTTACGCAGACGCTTTGGCTTCATTGGCAACTTCGCTGGCATTACCGCCTGGTGCCGAAACGACGATCCCTGTCGCAGGGCGTGAACTATACTCCTCCAAGATTCCTAAGGAGGAAAGCTCAGACAAGACATTGGCGGAGGAGGTCTGTACAACCTCCATAGAATTTGAGTCTAGAGATTGGCGATTTCCATATATTGACTATGTCTTATACGGAATCTTGCCTGACGACCCTAAGGAAGCGGCCGGCATCAAACGAAAGGCCCTCCGATTCTATTACGATGCAGTCACTCAGACTCTGTACCGTAAATCCCACGATGGTATTTTGCTCCGATGTCTTTCTCAAAAGGAAGCAAAAGAGGCCCTCAAGGAAGCTCACGACGGGATGTGCGGAGCTCATCAACCCGGAGCTAAATTAGGGGATCGCCTCCGACGAATTGGCTATTACTGGCCAAAGATGTTCTCAGACGCAGTTGACTACGCTAAACGTTGTCACGCGTGCCAAATTCATGGGGATTTCATCCACCAAGCACCTGGGAACTTACATCCCACATCTGCATCATGGCCATTTGAAGAATGGGGTATGGATATTGTAGGTCCAATTTCTCCTCCGACTTCTAAAGGACATCGGTTCATCCTGGCTGTGACCGATTATTTCTTCAAGTGGGCGGAGGCAATCCCGTTGAAAGAAGTCAAAACTTCCAACGTAATCAAATTCATCAAACACCATGTTGTCTATCGTTTTGGAGTCCCGAGGCGGATAGTTCATGACAACGGGACACAATTCGTCAGTTTTGGGTTCCAGAGGTTTTGTGACAAGTTCAGAATCCAGAGCGTTGCATCTACGGCATATTACCCGCCGGCGAATGGTCTTGCAGAAGCCTTCAACAAAACCATTGTGAAACTTCTCAAGAAATTTGTTTCCAAGAGTCGACGTGATTGGGATGAAAGACTCGGCGAATGTTTGTGGGCTTACCGCACAACGGTGAGGACCCCTACAAGAGCTACACCATTCTCGCTGGTATATGGCTGTGAAGCCGTATTACCACTAGAGATTCAGATTCCTTCTCTGAGAGTCGCTATCACGACGGGGCTAACAGAAGAAGAAAAGCATCAACGGTGCCTGCAAGAACTTGAAGCCCTAGACGACAAACGACTTCAAGCTAAGCAGCAGATCGAACTCTATCAAGCTCGAATTTCCAAAGCCTACAATAAAAAGGTTAAGGAACGAACTTTCAAAAAAGGTGATTTGGTCTTGGCCAACAGACGACCCATGGTGATGACACACAAAACCAAAGGGAAGTTCAATCCTAAATGGGAAGGGCCCTTCGTAATAGACTCAGTTTATTCGAACGGAGCATATCGCCTTATCAATCAACAAGGAGACAGGCTCATGATGCCAATCAATGGGAAATTCCTAAAGAGATATTTCCCGTGAATCATGTAGCCTCCTAATCCCCAGCTAGATCAGGCTGGGGGTTGCCTATTTATAGTGTAACTCTATTTTGTATCTCGTCAAGCTAACACTACACCTCTGACGATTGAAATTTTCTAGAATTGTTTTGTAAATGATAATAAAGAGAATTTCATTTTCATATTGAGTCGACACTACGTTTTTCATTGTCTTGAATCATGCTTCAACAAAAGAGATAATGAAAACCAAAATGATATCATTTCCATTCAATATTGTTAATCTGAATACAAAAGTGAAAACAATTGAAAGGAAAATGATACAAATTTATCCCTCCACTAAAAATAGCGCAAACCCTAAACGTCGGGGCTCATCAATCTGAAAGACTTGAGTTTAGATTTTAGCGCTAATATATTTTCCTCACGAGCCTTTCTGATGTCTTTAGTTATCTTGCTCTTGAGTTCCTCTTCGCTAGGCGTTGCTTCTGCAAGTTCTCGCCTAAGTTTATCGGCAGCGACAATCTCGTCGCAATAGCATTTAAAGAGTCCATCGCAATAACCAGCGAATCCTCTTAAAATCTCCACACCATCAGCTAGCTGAGCGTTTATCTGAGGAACTTCAACACCAGCTCGAGCAAGTTCTGCTGCAGTATCCCGGAGACCCACAGTGAGGTTGCCCATGTCCCTCTGTACTTGGGCATGTTCATCACGCAGGTGAGCAAGACGAGGTTCTGTTTCGGATAAACTCTTCTGAAGAACCTCTTGCTGTCGTGCCTTCGAAGCCTTGGCCTCAGAAAGAGCCCGATCCACTTCTGGGCCTATGTCGCCACGTTGCAGCATGGAGAGGAATTCCAGCTCATATTCCAAGATGATGAGGCTCTCACGACAGTTCTCGGTCCATATTTTATTACCCTGATGCTTGATCTTAGCCAAGCATTCCAGCAAATGAGGTTCAAAAACCTTGTAACTTACGTCCCCGAGACTGACAACGTCAATGGTCCTTTGCATCCAACGTTCCAATTATTCGATGAGCTCCCTCAGTGTCTCAGAGCTTGGGGGTGGGGCGGTCGGATAAACGAAGCAGTCCGCATAATCAGTGCGAGTAGAGATGTGCGGGGCTTCAGATAAGAATGTCTTGACCATTTCTGACGTGGAGCCTAAGATATCCTCTTCCTGCTCACCGATTGTTGCTTCAAGACTTGGAGGAGCGGGGGGAAGCGTGATATCCTCTCTATTTTCAGGAGATGCAGCATGCGTTGATCGTATTGCGTCTCCCATCAGCTTGGTCTTCTTTGAATTTTTGGCTACGACAGGCAGCCGTTTACGCATTCTCCTGTCATACTCGGCCTGCTCAGCAGCAGAAAGAGCCTTCTTACCCGATCTCAGAAAACGAGGTTCAGAAGCAGGCACTTTTGGAATTGGTTTTTCTCCGGGAGAGTCAGCAATCGGTGTTTCCTCTTCGATCTCCATAAGAGTTTCTTTCTTAGGAGGCCCGATGCTTCTTGTTCGCAGGATAGATATTCTTCTACCCCCGGCAAACGGGTGCTGGAAGAACGACTCCTCGAACGATATAATTCCCGAATCTCACTTATGCAGGAGGTGTAAATGTCATACCCCGTGACTTGGGAAACTTCTTCATACCAGTTGCGGAAATCGGCAACAGTGGAGCAGCCAGGCGGCGAGTTGGGTAGAGTGAATTGCGCATGGGTTCCCCCAGCGGAAAAGAAGTACCATGCACGAGCTCCTTCATATAAATTCCCAATATGAGCCAATGCCGGGTTGGGATTGCCAACATAAAGCTGGTCATATCCGAATTGCCTAGCGAACCGAGAAGGCACGTAAGGTTCAATAAAGCACTTCTCCCGCAATCGGAAGACCAGGTAGCCCAACCTGATCATAAGAAGCCAGCTGAATGTGCCTTCTTCCAAAGAAGACGAACCTTCAAAAAGCAAGTCTATGAAGCGGGCATCCTTCGCGTCGGCTCCGTTAAAATCAGGAGCACAACAGAAAATCCGGTAATTATCCTCCCGAGATAAGGATTGTCCAGCCCTGACTATGTAAGAATGAGTCCACGTGGCCGACTCTAATCTATGTATGAAGGGGATGTAAGCATCAGCACTCTCCGATACTCCCGTCATCAAGGAGGGGCAATGCAGCACGAACCAGGCCACCAAGTACGTATACGGCACTGGTATGCGTGGCTGGGGGTTCTTCCCGGCTTTCTTCCTGGCAACCTTAACCATCGAGGCGCCGAGCAGATCGGAAGTTAACATCCTTAGGCCGTTTTGAATGCAGCCGACCATGGCAGTGAGGAGGCTCACGGGTCTCCCATGTGCCAGCAAAACAGCTGGATATACAACCTCAGCCAAGATCGCTTCTATTGGTCTCGACGGCACTACACACCGTTTCAACCAAACCATAAAGAAGCCTGCAAGTAGAGTCGTGTCAGAAATAGGAATTGTAGCCTGGTGGTGGAAACTTTCAAACTTAACACCAGCCTCAAAATCCTCCTCTACATGCTCTGTTTTGTAGATGGCATTAGAAGCCTTAATCCGAGCTTTGGCTTCTTTGGGAGAGATGGCTGCAACACAAGACACGGCTACATCTTTCCGGTTTAAATTCTGAAAGAGGTATTCCGCCCACGTGGTATGCATGATGCCTCCCCCACGCGTTCCACAGATTTGAGCACATATGTGGAAGTGGCACATCAACTCCCAGAAAGTAGCATAAATTTCTGGGTGCGCCAACCTCAACTGAGAAAGCTCTTCGTTAGTAGGGATGAACTCTTCGTAGGATGTTTTCCCAAGTGGCAATCCCGACACCGCTTACATCTCATGAAGAGCAAAACCTAACTCTCCTGCAGGTGTGAAAAATGTGCAACTGTCCGGGTTATATTTCTCCAACATAGCGAAGAAATTATGGAAGCTCTGTACAACTCCCCGTCGAACAGCTAATACGGGAATTGTGAGACCCGATTGAGCGAGCGATTCCTTAAGCTCCTCAAGAATGAAGTCAACCATACGGGTCCACCAACCCCCTTCTCCAGAACAAACCCATCCAGGGGATCTGAATGCTTGGGTAGAAAATTCACCCTGAGTTGCAAGGAACTGGCAATGAAAATATTCGCTGGGCGTGGCATCTCCTGAGCCAGTTCCTTCTTCTCAAATATACCGGGTCTCAATCCCTTGAGCTACCCTCCGATTTGTGTACGAGCCCGTCGACCAGATCCGAGCGACACATTTTCCTTCTCCTTAACTATGTCAAAAGTCAGACTCCGACGACAGCTTGCATTCAAGAAGTAGGAGAGGGGATACATCCTCTTCATGTTAGGAAGGAAGAAGTAGCGATTATCAATTTTCCGCAATAGCTTCGAATCTTCTGCATGTACAAGGTGATCATTGATGGATATGCGATCCCCGAATATGAACGCCGGTTTGGGAAACTGGGCGTGACCAGCAGGGCTCTCCATGTCCAAATCAGTAATCAAAACTCTAAGAGTTGAACATCGAGGAGATCTAATCATGTCCATTCTATCGGAGTCAGCGAAGGTGCAAAGCGGAACTACGTTTTGAAGACTAAAAGTGTCATTCGCATCAGGTCCGCCAATATACCCAAAATGATGCTCTTGTGAAAGCGGCACATTCGGTAAAAGAACTGCATAATCAAAAAGCAGATGTTAGCAGCTATAAGCGAGCCGTCGACATAAAGATAGAACCCAAAACACAAAGGGTTAAAGTCTCATGTCAAATCTCCAACGCGAGGGTCGAGCCCCGCGTCAGAATTCTCAAACGCAAGGGTCGAATCTCGTGTTAAAAAAATTGGAACGCGAGGGTCGGACCCAAAGGGGATCCCAGTCCCGCGTTTTCATCCAGTTAGAACGAGTCATCTTCCTCGTTATCAAGAACCCACTTAGGGTTTTCAGAAAACTTGCCAAAGCAAGTTCTTTTAGTCGGCACCTACCACGACAGATAGGTTCTTGCGACGGCGGGGATGACGACGACGTCATAGCACGATCAGGAATACCACCGGCGCCCTCAACCGACGGTGTTTCGGGAGTCGCTCCGGCGACTTTCTTGGAGCTTGAACCCATCCTCCGCGGCGCCATCAGCACAGTGGATCGGAGGAGGTGTTTTCAAATGAAGAAGACAAAGTTCGTCAGAGATCTCGCCGAAGTCAAACGAGATTTCTCGTTCTTGGAGATAGCCAAAATTTTGAGAGTCAAGTGACTCTTGACATGACCACTCAGGTCTATTTATAACAGCCGTCAAGCTGTTGAGATGGTGCGGGATTCTAGGGAAGAATCCCAATCATTCTCAAAACGCGAAGCCCACTATCGCGTTCAAATTTCAAAGGGGCAAGGCCCAGGCCCGCGTCACTAAGGCCTGAAACTCGCGTTCTAAACCTTAAACGCGAAGGTCACCTTAGCGTTATAACTCTTCGATACTTAGCCTCTAAGTTCATGGGTTCTTTTTAACAGAGTGCGTTCAAAACTCTGTATCTCCTCAATCCATCAGGTTAATATTACACCTCAGATGGTCATCATCCTAACAGATATTGAATTTAGTTATTATCACCACCAATATAACTCCTCTGTTAAAATCCACTTATCGATTCTCATTAACAGAACGATAAGTCCTCAAAATCACTCAGATTATTGTCAGATTATTAGCTCTTTCCAACAGGGCCATAAATAACCAGCTTATCAACTCTTCAAATCCTTAGTATCACAATTCATCACTCCGATGATAAAAATAATACTTAGTGATTTTCCCCAGCAAGATATAAAAAGGTTTTTATCCCACAGATGTCATGTTAAAACCACACCTCTGACGAATATCAACTTATCGACTCTCCCCAATAGAGCGATAAGTCCTCAAAA
>BQKN01015201.1:0-22129 GCA_022839385.1 Asparagus kiusianus | reverse complement strand
CTAATCCTCAGATCTACGTCGTTCTACTCCGGATCTAAGCTTGGTTCTTAGATCCCGAGATTCGAGCGGTCGTTTCCTTGGTGAAACGATCCCTCCAGGCTATTATTTCCTTGGTGGGATAATACTCGTAATACGTCGTAGATCTGCTTGGATCCAGATCTCGCGGTGGTCCACGGTACACAACCCCGGCGCAGGCAAACAACCCACAAAGCGAGTGACCGGATAACAGGAGCTCGCGATCTGTTCGACAAATAAGGAAAGTTGTAATTTTTCTTTATTTTCTTTGATTTTCATTGTAAACCGGCTCTTATAAAAAGATCGGATCTCTGTAACGCAAAAAGTTGTTAATTGAGTGCAATGACATCGACAATGAAGAAAAGTTTGGTTTTTCCCACGAACAATCTAGCGACCACAGTGGGAGCCAACAGCTTCGCTGCCGAAGCTGGAGCGTCGCAGCCGCGGATCTCGATCCCGGTCGTAGAGGAGGTTGAGTATGAGTTCGACCAGCAAAAGTATGAGGAGTACGTGTCCTCGTTCGGATCCATCTCCTCCCCCAAGTCCAAGAAGTCCCAAAAGTTCTCCTCCAGGAGAAAGGTGCGTTGGTGCGAAGAAGTTGAAGCCACCAACGACGACCTCACCCCGATCGGCGCCGAAGTTGCGTCGGGTGAAGTTCCACCGGCCTCTAAGCAGGTCAAGTCCGCCATTGAAGGCGTGGTGACTCTCTCCAAGAGAGCCCGCTAGAGGCAGCGTCAACGCCTCGCGAAGCAATTCGCCAAGGCCATGGAGTCCGTTGACGGAGTCCGCTACCATGCGGATCTGAAGAATAAACGAGGCAAACAGCCTCAACAACAAGTGAAGGGTGGTTCCTCCAAACCATCGACTATGGAGTGGGTCCGTGTCAAACGGAATCGCTCGACTCTGGAGGAGCGTATCCGCAAACGCCGCGCTTTATCGGCGCAAGCACGGGCCAAAGCTGAAGAAGCCCGTCGGAAGCTGCAGAAGGAGGTGGTCAAGAAGCCACCATCAACTCGCAAAGTTTGGAGGCCCAAGTCTGAAGCATCGGTTCAGGCCAAAGAGCAAAACCCGCAGCCTCCGAAGATTCAACTTCCGACGAATCAACTCAAATCGCCGGTGATTTCCGCAATTGCTCCGGGAGATCCCGCAGGACCATCCCAGAAGAAGAAGTCAGTTTTGGAGTGCCTCGGTCCAATTTTCAAGGAACGAGGCAAAGCTCCGGTCCAAGAACGCTTGGGGCCAATGAAGAAGCCCCAAACGATGCAACACGCTGGGGGTCGCCGCAACCCTCAACACTTGGAGAAAATTGTGGCACCCAAGCGCACAACTTTGCGCATCGAAGTGCAAGAGCCCGCCGAAGATTCGCGCTCACAAAGGCGTGTTTCAAGGCGGGTGACTCTTGAAGGCCCAAAGAAGGCCATTCATCCTCAGAAGGAAACGTTGTCGTCTGATGACGACAACGTTATACCTGAGAGATCGTGCCAACACACGATAGGTTGCTCCAACCTTCAAACGGACGAGCTGTACTATCGTACCGGGGGTACGAGTAAATCTAGAAAGAGGAGCCCCCGAAGGTTCGAAACTCAATGTTCCTGTTCGAAGCTCATTCGGGCGGTACTATCCGAGTGCAACTGCGTCAAGGCAGTCCCTGAGAGAGTCTCGGTGTTTGAAAGACTCAGCACCGAAACGCCAAAGCCGAGGCATAGGCGTTTCCAACGAAGAAGAACAAGGGTTGAAGACGGTGAGCATTCAAGGGTCACCGCCAATATGACCAGCACAAGAATATCGGCTCAGGATAACCCCGAGGCGGTTCCAGAAATACCCCGACGGGTAACTCATCTTCAGTCCGGGGCTATCATTCGCGCGACGTATGGTAGAATCCGAACAAGAGTACCTTCGGGAGATGAAGAATCAGATGCTGGCTCAGCAGTGGTGTCTGATAACACCGTGTCCAGTGAAGGACAAGCCCGTGAGTCGTTTATGATAAGCGCGGAGCAAGTGGCCAAGATGCTTGAAGATGCCATGGCCAAACAACAGGAAAGCTTTAGGTTCGAAATACAGATGGCCATGCAGAACATGAGAGAGATGCATGACCAACAAATCCAAGCATTGAGGAACCTACAAGGCGAACCAAGTCGTCCTAACAAGAACAACCTGGAAGATGAGGACACAAATGAAGCTCGCAATGCTAACAACCCTCCCATCAACCCAGGGGGTGGTAACGAGAATGCTAGCGAAGACACAGGTGAAAGCCTAAAAATTAAAAATCTCGAGAGCAAGATCAACACATTGATCTCTGCTCAAGAGACGAAAAAGACGGGCATTCCTTGTCTATACCCAAGAGAGTGGGAATCAATCCCATATCCGGCGAAGTTCAGTCTAATTAACTTCACGTCGTTTAATGGGATGGGTTCACCCACTCAGCATTTGATTTATTTCAAATCGCACTTGGGAGTCATCTCTGGTAATGAGCCTCTGATGGTACGGTCATTCGTCGGCACTCTTCGCGGAGCTGCCTTCGATTGGTATCGTCGCCTCAAGCCAGGAAGCATAAACAGCTGGGACGACATGGAGACTAAGTTCCTCGCGAACTTCTTCGACGACGACACCGAAATCTCTATCAGATCGTTGCTCGATGAGAAGCAGAAAGACGAGGAGCTAGTCGACACCTTCGTCAAGAGGTTCCGCAACAAGGCGATGAATTGTCGGGACCCAATCACCGAGGAATTCATCCTCCAGACCTGCCACAACAACCTTTCGCTGGATGTGTTGGAAGCAATGGGCACCGCACCATCCAAGACCTGGAAGGATTTGAAAGTCCGAGGGGAGCAAGCTGAGCGGTTCCTCAGGAGAAAGAAGGCGGAGAGAGGCCAACCGGCAACAAATCCTCCGAAGCAGAACTTCAACCAGAAAGGGAAAGGTAAAGCTCATGCTAATGCCGTTGATGCTAACCAAACTTTCCAATTGCAACCTCAGCAACAGCAGCAGCAGCGAGCACCACAACAATCACAGCCGCATTGGCAGCAACGGCCTCAGAAGCAAAAGTCTTCGGAGCCGAGGTTTCCCAAAGTCTACTCCTTCAAAGATGATGAAGTTCCCGGCATATTCAAGTACCTGTTGGATAACAACAAAATCCAGTTGCCGGCGATTGTAGATCATGAAGGAGCCACCAAGGTGACGGACCCGAAGTACTGCGCATACCACAGAGCGGTCCACCACCCAACGAAGTCTTACTACCACCTTAAGGATAAGATCCAGGCGTTGATCGACATAGGAGTCATAACGCCGAAACCGGCCAAGAATGTGGGAGCAAACGCGGTGTCAATCAGTTTTGGATCGGTGCCTACAACTTGGTTCGAGCCAAAACGCGTCACCAAAGTCGGGATGAAAACAGTGAATGATGACCCGCACGGACAACGCCAAAAGGGACTGGTGCCACACACGGCCCCAAATGGTGAAATTCTCTGGGTTCATCCCGATCTGATTAAAGATGAACAATGGGCCGGATCGTCATCCAAGAAGAACTTAAAGGGTCAAGGGAAGTCTTGCTATGGAGTCTCTGCCATCCCAGGAGAAGATGACGAAAGAATCCCCGCTTTCCCACTTTCCGACGAAGAACAGGAGGTCTTTGCGACCCGGAGTGGAAACGAATATCACTTCAAATATCCATCTCCTGGCAATCAGCTAGCTGAGCAGGGGGTGACAAAACGGGGACCAGCCAAGACTCTCGCAGAGCTGGGGGTGGTTACGGTTCCTAAACCGGCTGAAGATGTTCAACGACAGCCGGTAGATAAGCAGAAAGAAAAGAGGCCCGAGGAGGTTCAAAATCCGAAGCAGTCTCGTTTCAGTCGTCCGATTGGAAAAGACAAACCAGAGAGTTCAAAGACTCCACGCGCCTTCGACATCATGGCTCAGCTAGCTAATATTCCAGCGCGGATAACGCTATATGAGTTGCTGCGGCTATCTAAGGAGACAAGAGAAGCCTTGCAAGAGGCCTTGGCCGATTCAGAGGCGTTCCTCACCAGGATCAAGCCAGCACCTGAGGAGCTAGAATTGTTAGCCCAACAGTGTAACGTGGCAGCTAAGAACCTTCCCTGCATCACCTTCACCAAAGAGGACATACAGACGAAGAATTCAAATTATGATCGGTCACTATACTTCGTCGGGTACATTGGCTCCAGCGAAGTCAACCGAATCCAAGTGGATCCGGGTTCCGCTGTGAGTATTATGCCGCTTCGCCTGATGCATAACCTGGGCATTCCAGTCAGCAAGTTGGCAGCCACAGGCACAGTCATTTACGGATTCAACACCAGCGGGTCAAGACCTTTGGGTAAGATCCAGATAAAGTGCCAAATGGGCGATCTAAAGACGGAGGTCACGTGCTACGTGATTGATGCTGAGACATCCTATAACTTACTATTGGGTCGGCCTTGGATCCATAGTAATGTTATAGTTCCCTCCACCTTACATCAGTGTCTGAAATATGTCGACACTGATGGAAGGGTTAGGACGGTGGTCGCGGATAAGCAACCATTCAAAGGGTATGAGAATTACTTCACAGATTCTCTCCTTTATGGTAATGAATCCGATACGGAACCATCGACCCAGGGCACGGACAGTGGAGAAGAAGCTGATTCCGAAGCCGGTTCGATTATAATGGTGGTTTTATTTTAAATGACATTGTACCCTTTGTAATCAATATTGACGACGAACAGTCGTCAGATGGCGGTTGTAACTGGCAACTTGCCGATATTGAAATAAATCGTGATTTAGAGTATTCCTTGTCTCTTGATGATGCGATAAAGGGATTATACGATAATCCCGATTTATGTATGCCGCTCCGATCATCTTATGTAACGAAGAAGCGTCTCCAGCATTCTTTCGGAACAACTCGGATTATTCCTGCCAAAACAGGGGGACAAAAAGAAGTGATCTACGGTAAAGGAGAAAGTCTTCCGTTGCCAGATCATTTCCTAAGAGAAGATGAAGACGACGACAAATCTGGTCTGCACTTATCTAAGTATAGTCCGGAAGCGCGTACGCTCATGGAAAAACAAGGGTACGACTTTACACTCGGAGAAGGTTTATACTTCGATCGAGGTTCCCGTGTCCCAGTCAAAGCGGCATATGTCCCAAAAGGGAAACCGGATAATTATTACCGTCACAAGAGAGGCCTAGGCTATGTCTCATCAGATGACGAATGTGGTTGGCAAATCATCGATCAAATTGCTAACAAAGCTAAGGATGGGTACTTGCCAGACTCTTCAGCTGAGGATTCCGACACAAGTTTAGGAGAAATGTTCAAGACCTTGATGTCGAACATGACTACAGCTGATCCGTCTACGATGGAGGACGACGATCAAATGCAAATGTGGGAGGACCCATGGGTTCATCACCTGAACATGCAATATGGTGATAGGTTCGAACAAAGAGAGCCACCCACCGAAGACGAAGTAGTCCAAATTAATATGGGCGATGAGGCCAATCCAAGCCCATATTCATCAGCGGTAGTCTTTCCCCAGATGAAAAGGAGGAATTAATTGCCCTGATCAGGGAATATATCGACGTCTTCGCCTGGAACTACGAAGACATGCCAGGGCTCGATCCCAATGTGGCAATGCACCGCCTCGATATCAAGCCGGATGCCAAACCTGTCAAGCAACAGCAAAGATGGTTTCGTCCGCAGATTATGGAAGCCATCGAGGCAGAAGTTAAGAAGTTGATCGACTCAGGATTTATCCGGGAAGAACAACATCCAGACTGGTTAGCCAACATCGTTCCCGTCATGAAGAAGAACGGCAAAATCAGGATTTGCATCGACTTCAGGAATCTGAATGAAGCATGTCCAAAAGATGATTTCCCTCTCCCGATCACGGATGTCATTATTGATAATACATGCGGATTCGAGAGAATGTCCTTCATGGACGGCTTTTCGGGGTATAATCAAATCAAGATGCACCCGGATGACGAGAAGCATACAGCATTCAGAACACCCCTCGGTGTCTTCTGCTACACAGTGATGCCGTTCGGTCTGAAGAATGCAGGTGCTACATACCAACGAGTAATGACTAAGATTTTCCAGAAACATCTCAGGAAAACGGTAGAATGCTACGTTGATGATTTGGTGGTAAAGAGCCGCAACAAAGAAGATCACATCAAGGACTTGAGAACGATGTTTGATCTTATGCGGAGCCATCAGTTGAAGATGAATCCCACAAAATCCTTCCTCGGAATGTCCAGCGGAAAATTCCTGGGATTCGTCGTCACCACTAAGGGTATACACATCGACCCAGACAAGGTAAAGGCGATAAATGAATTGCAACCCCCGAGAAATCTAAGGGAACTCAGAGGATTGCAAGGGCGTTTAGCTTACATCCGGCGGTTCATCTCAAACCTATCTGGGAAGTGCCAACCGTTCTCTAAGTTAAACAAGAAGGGTGTGTCGTTTATTTGGGATGATGCTTGCCAAAAAGCATTCGAAGATATCAAGGCATATCTGATGAATCCCCCTGTTCTTGTTGCACCAAAATCAGGTAAACCGTTCTTGATTTACATCAAGGCGATGAACCATTCGATAAGTGCTTTATTGGCACAAGACGATGATAATGGTCACGAACAGGCAGTCTATTATCTAAGTCGAACCTTGATAGGCGCCGAGTCTCGATACCCGATGATCGAGAAAGAATGTCTCGCATTGGTGTTCGCGGTACAGAAGATGCGACATTACTTGGTTGGCCAGACGATTTACGTCATCGCTAATGTTAATCAGGTACGGATATTCATGACTCAACCGGGTTCGATGAATTGGCGGTTGGCAAAGTGGGCCCTTCTCTTGTCCCAATATGATTTGCACTTCAAACAGCAGAAGTCAGTCAAAGGACAAGCAATTTGTGATCTTCTGGCGGCAAGTCCGACAACAGATACGGTTGAAGTGTATGATGACTTGCCAGATGAAACCCACGAGGTTAACACCACATCACACCAACAAGTATGGCAATTATACTTTGATGGTGCTTCGAGAGCAGTTAATAAGGCAGTAACCCCTGGATGTCCTAAAGTCACCTCCGGAGTTGGAGTGGTCTTAGTTTCCCCAGGGAAGCACGTGATGCCTCGAGCTTATTCACTGACGAACCCATGTTCCAATAACGTAGCCGAGTACAATGCACTCCTCATTGGACTCAGTTTCGCCAAGGAGCTGGGGGTCGAATATCTCGAAGCCTTTGGGGATTCTCAATTGATAGTCAACCAAGTTCGTGGAGAATATAAAGTCAGGAACCCAGACCTGATCCCGTACCACCAGGAGGCCATCAGAATGGCAGATTCCTTTGAAGAATTCTATATTGAATACATCCCGCGTCTCCAGAACGCTTATGCAGATGCACTGGCAGCACTAGCAGTATCACTCGCGCAGCCGCCCGAAACTGAACTGCTAGTCACAGTGAGGTCACACCAACTCTGCATACCCATATACGATATGGAGGTTGAAGAGGAGGATGATAGAAACGTAAACGCCAAAGAGGTGAACTCAACCCAAATCGGGTCTGAGTCCCGAGATTGGCATTTTCCCATCATTGACTATGTCCAATATGGCATTTTGCCGGAGGATATAAAGGAAAAAGAATCCATTCGCCGAAGAGCACCACGGTTCTTTTACAATACCGAGACCCGTACGTTATATCGCCGGGGGTATGATGATTTGCTCCTCCGATGCCTTTCGAACGAAGAAGCAAAAGAAGTTCTTAAGGAAGCACACGAAGGAGAATGCGGTGCGCATCAGCCTGGTCCCAAGCTGTATGATCGAATCAGAAGAATGGGATATTTCTGGCCAACAATGGTTCGTGATGCGATCGAGTACGCCCGACAATGTCATGCTTGTCAAGTGCATGCAAATTATATGCACCAACCTCCGGAGCGATTACACACATCAACCACGTCTTAGCCATTCGAGACATGGGGTATGGATATTATCGGTCCTATCTTTCCTCCTTCAGTCAAAGGTGATCGATTTATTCTCGCTATCACCGATTACTTTTTAAAGTGGGCTGAAGCCATTCCGCTTAAAGAAGTGAAAACGAACAACGTCATCAACTTCATCAAGCATCATGTCATATACCGACACGGCGTGCTGAGGCGGATCATTCATGACAACGGTCCGCAATTCATAAGCAACGCCTTCATCAGGTTCTGTGACAAATTCAAGATTCAAGATGTTTCGTCAACGGCTTATTATCCTGCTGCTAATGGATTAGCTGAGGCTTTTAACAAGACGATCATCAAGATCTTGTCAAAACTCGTGAAAACCAATAAGCGAGATTGGGACGATAAACTCGGCGAAGCGCTCTGGGCTTATCGCACCACCATACGCACACCTACGGGAGCCACCCCATATTCGTTAGTATATGGATGTGAAGCCGTGCTACCGTTAGAAATTCAAATCCCCTCCCTTCGGATCGCTCTTGCAACGGAGATGACGACCGAAGAGCAACATCAGAAACGTCTCGAAGAACTCGAGAGGCTGGACGAAAGGCGCTTGGAAGCTCAACAACACATTGAGTTCTATCAGGCTAGGATGTCCAAGGCTTTTGACAAAAGGGTCCGCCAAAGAAGCTTCAAGGAAGGAGATCTGGTCCTCGCTGCTCGTCGATCAATAATCCTCAACTCCAAGAAGAAAGGTAAATTCGAACCTAAGTGGGAAGGACCGTTTGTAATAGACACAGTCTATTCAAACGGCGCTTATCGCTTAATTTCTCTAGAGGGTGTCAGGCAATTAATGCCAATAAATGAGAAGTTTTTGAAAAAGTACTATCCCTAGTACATTCAGGACAACTCATTTATCGGGAAGTTCCTTGAAGAATATTACACTTAATATTCTAGAGGATAACCCAAGTTCATTTTTCAAAATCCCTCACTGATCAATTCCAATTGACAGTGAGTCCACCAAAAATGTTCTTCTGGCCCTCTTGATTCTTTCCATGAACAAGAGGTCCACTTTCAGTTCGGAGTCCCCTTTTGATAAACGAAAGAACTCCCTTTCTTTTCTCTTTGGTTAAACCTTCTCATGGTTATAACCGAAGTTAAAATTTCACTTTGATAAACCAAAAACTCATCTTCTGATCAGATAACCAATCCTATAAAAGGTAATTTTATCTAGATCTTCCGGATTCTCGGAGTGGAGATCCCACTTCTAGTTTCCTTCTTGCACTGGAAATAGAATATAAAATTCTTCCTTTCCAGAATCAAGGAATAGAATATAAAATTCTTCCTTCCTTGTTCGGGGAATAGAATATAAAATTCTTCCTTTCCTACACCAACTCTTTTTTTGAAATTTATAAATTTAGGATTCATCCTAGGAAGTTTATCCCGAATCCTAAGCAGGGATAAGTCTGCGCCTAACACGCGCTGCCGGTTTAGTCTTTTTCCACAGAAAAAGACACCAGAGTTCGATTCTGGGGTATTTTATCCTGAAACCTAAGCAAGGATAAGTCCGCGCCTAACACGCGTCGCCGGTTTGTTCTTAACCGTTAAAAAGAACACCCGTCCGCATATTCAGCATTGTGGCAGGTTGTTATTAATAACACCAAAATCCATGCCTTACACGCGTGGGGAATTTTATCCTGAATCCTAAGAAAGGATATGTCGACGCCTAACACGCGTCGCCGGTTTGGTCTTTATCCGTAGAAAAAGATACCAGAGTCTGACTCTGTGGTCCTTTGTCCCAAAGCCTAAATAGGGATAAGCCAACGTCTAATACACGTTGCTGGGTAGCCTATTCCCATAATAATGGTGAAGTCTACATATTCAAAGTTGTAGCATGAAGTCTAAGGGAGTTCATTCCTTTAGCGCAACGTCACATGCGGAATGGATTAAAACAATCCGCATGTAAGCCCGGCTCAAACGGTAGTCGGTAAGAGCACGTCAAATCCATTGAAGGCTGAGGATTTGCCAAAAATCCTGAGTCAACGTCTCATACACGTTGCTGTTTAGTCTTTTCACAAGAGAAAGACGAAGTCTACGTATTCAATGTCGTAGCACTAAAAGAGTTAACTCTTTTAGCTTAACGTCATGTGCGGAACGGATTTAAACAATCCGCATGCTAGCCCGACTCAAACGGTAGTCGGTAAAGGCTAATCAAATCCGTTAGAGGCTGGGGGTTAGCCAAAAATCCTAAAGTCAACACCTCACACGTGTCGCCGGGTAGCCTATTCCCGTAACAATGGCGAAGTCTATGTATTCGACATCATAGCACGAAGTCTCAGAGAATTCAATATCTGAGCACAACGTTACATGCGAACGGATTTAAATAATTCGCATGCTAGCCCGACTCAAACGGTAGTCGGTAAAGGCTCATCAAACCCGTTGATGGCTGAGGGTTTGCCAAAAATCCTATAAGTATTATGGTTAACATTTCAAACGGAATGACGAATCATAATAAAAATAAAGATGAAAACTAGTCTCACTAAAAGAATCAAGAGTCAAAACACTCAGCAAACAAAATCATACATCAAGCCCGTGGCTAAAAATCTGCTGACTGATCTTAGACAGCTTATCATCATAAGCTTGACTAAGCTCAGCTCTAATGGACTCCTCGGTGGCGGTCGAAGTTTTCGCAGCAGCCTCCACGGTCTCGGCTAGCTTCTGCTTCAAGGACTTCAACTCATCAGACAAAGCCGTGCAGGTCTGCTGATCCTGTGCCTTCGTCATCTGAAGAATCCCGAAAGTCTCCTTTTCTTCGCGGAGTTCCCTTTTAAGCCGGTCTATCTTGGTTTCACAAGAGATAAGAGAAGAATCGAGCTCGACAAGTGAAGATAATCTGGTAGCAAGGCCGGTCTCAACTCGAGCTAATCGATCTCGCTGCATCTGAATCTCAAACTCAGCAAGAATCTGAGTCTCGCGCAGTGACTGTAAACGGGTCTCCAGCTCAGCAGCGACAAATGAAGAGGCACCGGTATCTCGAAGCTCACGAAATATCTGAAGCTCCTGCTCTAGGCAGTCGAGATCGTCAACTATGGCCTTCGCCAAATCTGGATATCCTGCTTCCCTTATCAAATTAACTTTGGAATTAAGGAGAGGTTTAAACTGGTGAAGGGAAAGTCCGCCGTGGAAGAGCTTGCCAATCATAGCATTCACAAAGGAGAAGAAGGAGCGAACTTCTATGCAGATGACAACCTTGTCGGGATCGTCGTCAGATAACAACTCCTTTACTAGGACATGAAGACGAGAAGAACGCCCTACACAAAAAAGGGAGAAGTCCGTTAAAAGTCTTAATGAGAAAAAAAAGAACAGCGCTCCTCAATGAGTTGACTTATACCTTCCTCCTCTTGAGCCGCTGGGGGTGGTAAAGGTGTAACGGCTGCAGGTGCATCAACTGGTGTAGTTGGTCTCGCAGCCGGCTCAACGGGGTCCTTCTCAGCAAAAGCTCCTGTCAAATTCAAAACGGAATTCACAGAGGCATTACATTATAGCTGTACTAGTCAAAATTGGCTAGTCCTATAATCAACTCAGAAGGAGGCACATACCTTCAAAGGAACCACCCTCGGGATTGTTAACAAATGTGGACTCAGAAAACATATCCCCAGGTAGCTGGTCATCAATCTGGGGCGAGCTATACATGAAGTTCAGCATAGGAGTGTCCGCAAACAAGCCTCCCTCATCAAAGTCATCAATCGAGAAGTCTGACACAAGAGAATGTAATTGTCAAAGAAGAATGAAGAGACTACAACCAATAAAGAGGAGTTACCTTGCACGGGTGCATTAGCCTCTTCATTTCCAGGATCCGCGTTCGTCTCCTGCAAGTCATCTGAAGGAGCAAGAGTGTCAGCAGCTTCTGTAGGCTTCTCTACATGGGGTAGTGGGTCGGATTCATCGGGAGATACGGGAATGGGATCAAGACTCATCTCTCTCTCTCCACGCACTCCTATATAAAGATGGAAAAGCATGAGTCAATGTTCTGAATAACCAAGAGAATGGTTCATAGGGTAGACGTTACCTCCGTCACTAGCAGGATCGTCACCAGCCAGGTCCATATCGGAAGCTCGGGAAGCTACACGAGGTTTGCGAGCTAATCTCTTCCGCCTAGCAGTGGGGATCGAAGGTCTCGCCTGAGGAGGACGGAACTCTTCATCCTGATCAACTATGGTCCCTGAAACATCAAACCATAATCAGTTTCAATATTTCTGGAAGATAGAAGGAAAAGATGAATCGCAAACCTCGCTCGGAAGAGTCTTCATAATTTTTAGGGTCTCCGCCTGAAACCTCGTCTGCAGAATGAAAGGTCATCTGTCCCTCTTCATCAAGCCGACGAGTCTTGTTTCGCGTCCTCTGTGCCCGAGCGTTCTCCTGAATCCTAAGGGAATCAATCTGAGAAGCCTCCTCAGCCTCTATCTCTGCAATCGGCTTCACGGGGACAGTCTTGTTCGCTGCTAGCAACCATTTGCAGCTTAAGAAGGTAAGGTTCAACTGCCGATCAATACTCGGGAGACTGAATTTGGCACCAGTGCAGCCGGTCACGGTCCACAACCACACACGAAGATCGTCTACTAAACCACTATGGGTACGAAGCTGCTGACGAGGATTCCCGACGTAAAGCTGATCATAGCCAAACTGGCGAGCGAATCGGCAGGGTAGATACGGCTCTATGAAGCACTGATCCCTCACCCGGAAAGTCAGATAGCCGGGCCTAATGTTCACCAGCCAGTTGAAGCAGCCGATGTCTAAGTGGGTCTGATACTATCTCGGCCTCTCCTTATCTATCAAACACTCGCCGTATCGACCGGAGAACTGCGGAAAACAAGTGAAAAATGCCCAACACTTGTGGACCTGCAGCTGCTGTCTGACATCGGAAAATCCACGTCCCTCCCACCTGCCATTCTCAAGCAACTGTAACAGGGGAACAGAGTGGTCTGTGGCGTTCGGTACTGACATCATATCCGAGCGGTGAAGGACGAACCACGCCATCAGATAGGCGTACGGAAGCTCCACCTTAAGAGTGGGAATCTGACCTGACAAATCAGTCTCCTTCCGTGTGAAGGCACTGGAAAGCTGTCGAAGTCCTCGATGAATGTTAGCCACCATCACCGGAAGGAGTGAGAGCTCCTTCTTATAAGCGAGCTGAACGGCTGGGTAAAGTACTTCCAAAGGCAAGGCGTCGCCAGACTGATATGGAACCACGCACTTTTTCAACCAGATAGCAAGAAAGCCGGCAAGAAGAGTCATCGGTCGAATCGGTGTGGTAGCATGCCACAAGAATGACTGGAACTTGGTCTTCGCAGGAAAGCCATCCTCAGGACTGCTAATGGTGTAAGAGTGAGCGTCAATTTTCTTCAGTAGATTGTTCACCTCTGAAGGAGTGAGTGGGACCAACTCACAAATATCCTCGCCAGAACTGCTCTCCAGATTCTTGAACAAGTAGTTCGCAAATTGCTTCAGACTCACACATACCTTGGTTCTCTTTGCTAAAGGTTCGGACTGCGCCAAAGCAATATGGTAGTGACAAGTGAGGTCCCATAGAGTCTCGTAACGGTCGGGCATGCGATCCTTCAATTGGCTCAACTCATGACTAGAAGGGAAATACTCCTGATACAACGTCTGTCCCATGGGCAAGCCAGAAATCCTGTGCATCTCATGGAGGGCCAGACCCAACTCCCCTTGCCGGGTCAGAAAAGTGTTCGAGTCTGGATTATAAAGCTCGAACAAAGTGCAGAAGTGCCTCGCGCTGACCGGCAGGCCATACATGGTGGCACGGATAGCTGCATATAAGCCACAAGCATGCAACTCTTCCCCCCCATCGGCTCAAGACATATGTCGTCATACGGGTCCACCAAAACTTGTCCAAAGAATGGACCCAACCATAAAACCTGTGACGCGTCGCGGGCATCTCACGTCCTAGGGCAGCAAGACGGTTCCTCAAAGTAGAAGCGGTGGCAAGGAACTCGTTACGTGGTGGTGCATCCAACCCTAACACTCCAGGATGCAATCCGGTGATGCGACTCCTGCTCGAGCCAGGAACTGCCTGATGAGTGACATAGTCGCAATGGACGCTCTCATGATCCTCCGTCAAGCGCCACGACATCTCCCGTGTCACAGCCTGACGCCTGAGCTCAGTCAATGAGCGATGTCGAGGAATCTCCGGCAAGTATATGAAGCCACTGCCGGTCTTATGAAGCCAATGCTCAGCATCAATAAATACGGCTTCTGGGTCATCGACAGAATCACCAAATAAAAAATCACTCTTCCGAAGAGGCTGAGTAGAGCTAGCGTCCTTCACAAAAGGAGCATCTGTAATCAGCTGGCGAATAGCTCGATGCCCACCTTCCCTCACCACTTGGGCAACCTCAGTCGATGTGCCCGAAGCAAACTGAGGAGTAACGGGAATAGGGGAAGGATCGTCAGAGGTCGAGTAATACTCGCCACGACGCCCATATACTGCGTGAGACGAGAATGATCCAGAAGGGTATCCCACTGCAAAATAAACAGTTAAACACTGGTTAGTCTCAGTTATAAAAGGAAATTGAACTCATCTTACAAATAGCTAAGATAGAGTCATTGCCTTATAAAGGGTGAGACGATTTGGCCACATTGTGCAATCACAAAACAGGGTATGTCGACAACATATCCCTGCTTTATAAAGCGCAATGTAGCGTCAAATCGCCCCCTTTATTTTTCAGATATGGTTTTGACCAAGCAAAACATATCTTTGAAGCGTCGATCCTCACCAAGGAGAATCAAGGCTCTTCCCGATTGCCTCACCAAGGAGAACAACGTGGGATAAAAAGGACCAATTCGCAAATTTTCAAGAAAAAAGGGGTTAATTTGCAAAATTCCCAAATATGCCAAAAAGCGTTGATCCTCACCAAGGAGAATCAATGCTCTTCCCGATTGCCTCACCAAGGAGAACAACGTGGGGTAAAAAGGATCAATTTACAAACTCCTAAGAAAAAAAGGGCTTATTTGCAAAAAAAGCAACTCACCAGCATAAGAGGGAGGCGCGCCATCAACCGACACAGCAGGGGAACGACCTCTCGGGGCACGAGACATGATGGCCTACAAAATAACTCAAGGGGTTAGATTCAAAAAATAATTTCAGCCCTAATTTTTGCATAAAAACCCCTCAAAATTACAGTTTTTACCCCCCTGAAAGATTAGCTCGAGGTATCAAATCACACCCTCAACCCTTACATACAACCCCACGACTCTATACATTAGATCAAACATGAAAAAAAATCAAAATTGTGGAGGATTTACCTGAAGAAAGGCTCGAGATCCAATAAAGATGAGATCTTTAAGGAAACTTGAACCACACGCTCGAGGGGCCTGAGAGAAATTCTAAAAATGGAGTTTTTGGGAGATTCTTCAGTCCAAGATCAAAAGGAAGCCTAGATCCGGGACAACTATCAAGGTTTCGAGGAGAAAAGACGCTCGAGGGAAAAGAAATTCAAAAAATAAGGGAGAGGGGGGGCCGGCCCTAGAAGAGAGGAAAAGAAAAGAAAAAGAAAATGAAAAGGGACCCTTTTTATAGTGTGGACCAAGTTGAACCGAACCGGACCAGTCCAAATCGGTCCAAATGGGGTTGAATCGAGCATCGAAACAACTCCAAATCAACTGAGGGTCTCATCCTTGGTTTATTCCTGTCTCTCCCACATTTGGAAGGAGCGGAAGAATTTTTTTTTTTTGAGCCAAATTACTGCCTTTTTTGGCTCATTTTCAAGCCGGTTTAGCTCATTTTGGGCACGGATATACTCCAATAAGGTATACGAGTATAAACTATTTCCTATTTTTTGTTGAGAAGTTCCTGGAGAATATTTTTTCTAAAATATTCTTAAGGATAACTCAATAACACGACGCCGGACAACGCGTCGTAAATAAAAAGACTCAACGCCGACAATCGAGGGTCAGTTATACGTCGAACCAACCAGCAAGAGCTAAAGATGGGAAAATCAAGAATCGACATCAAGTTCAAATTTCGACAACGGTCAGACAATAAATGCAGCACCGGAATCCTTACAGACATTCGACAAAGCACCGAATAGCCTGAAGGAGTGAAGGAACACAGAACGAAAGTCATTCCAGGTCCCGTTATACCGACAAAGGGTAGGGGCAATCATATCCAAAGCATTCCAGACTCTTCTATAAAAGAGTGAGGCTGAAACGCTTTGGAGGAGGTATCTGTAGGCGTATAAAATTGCCTATAGGTCCCTTAGCATAAGCTCGGCACGATGATTCGACAAATCAACGGACGTTCGAGGCGACGAGGCACGCAAGCAACGGAATACGTTCGCACAAGGAACCAATCCAACGGTTCGGAAAGTCAACGAGTCGTCCAACAACAAAATGGATTTGTACTCAAACACCGAGGCGGGAATACTGCCAAATAAAGACCCGGGCTATCAAATCAAAGTCCGGACAAATCAAACGAAGAACCGAAAGACGGAAAACAACCGAACAACGGGAAACGACACACCCGGGGGGACTCGGCCGAAACCGAGTCACCCTAAGGTGGCTCGGCCCAAGCCGAGCCACCCTAGGGTGGCTCGGTGGCCGAGCCACCCTGGGGTAGCTCGGCAGCCGAGCCACCCCAAGGTGGCCGGTCTCCCCCCCTCTCTCTTGTGCACAAATGCACAGTTCAGAGAGCCCTATAAATAGAGGGGGTGGTTGTTCATTTGAGAGGACTTTTGGTTGAACTTCTGAAGAGCCGAAACTCTGCCGGATTGTGACCTCAACTCGGAGTTTTGAAGGCTTTAAGCTTGGACACTTGGATTCGGTTCTTGGTGAGCACCCGCACCAAACAAGGCAGGAGTTCGAAGGAATCTAATCCTCAGATCTACGTCGTTCTACTCCGGATCTAAGCTTGGTTCTTAGATCCCGAGATTCGAGCGGTCGTTTCCTTGGTGAAACGATCCCTCCCGGCTATTATCTCCTTGGTGGGATAATACCCGTAATACGTCGTAGATCTGCTTGGATCCAGATCTCGCGGTGGTCCACGGTACACAACCCCGACGCAGGCAAACAACCCACAAAGCGAGTGACCGGATAACAGGAGCTCGCGATCTGTTCGACAAATAAGGAAAGTTGTAATTTTTCTTTATTTTCTTTGATTTTCATTGTAAACCGGCTCTTATAAAAAGACCGGATCTCTGTAACGCAAAAAGTTGTTAATTGAGTGCAATGACATCGACAATGAAGAAAAGTTTGGTTTTTCCCACGAACAGGTGGCTCCCAATCAAGTACTGCTGTAACCTTAGCTGGATCCACTGCAATGCCCTCTCTGCTGATGACATAGCCCAAAAATCTGACCTTAGATAGCCAAAACTCGTACTTGTTGAATTTGGCATATAACTGGTGCTCCCGTAAAGTCTGCAATGCTAATTGAAAGTGCTGCTCGTGCTTTGCCTCCAACCTCGAATAGATTAGAATGTCGTCGATGAATACTATCACGAACTGGTCCAAGTATGGACGGAAAACCCGATTTATCAAATCCATGAATACCGCAGGTGGATTGGTTAACCCAAATGGCATGACAAGAAACTCGAAAGACCTATAACGAGTCAAAAAAGGGGTCTTGGGAATATCCATCTCCCGAACCCGCAACTGATGATAGCCAGAACGAAGATCAATCTTCGAGAAGTGTTGCGCTCCCTGTAGCTGGTCGAACAAGTCATCAATCCTCGGTAATGGATACCTGTTCCAGATAGTGACCTTGTTCAACTCCCGATAATCTATACAAAGACTCATACTGCCATCCTTCTTCTTCACGAAAAGGACCGGAGCCCCCATGGAGAATGACTCCGGCGAATAAAACCCTGAGACAATAACTCGTCCAGCTGAGTCTGTAGTTCCCTCATCTTAGCAGGTGCCATACGATAGGGAGCTCGAGATATCGGTGATGTGCCTGGCTGCAACTCGATGCAGAACTCAACCTCTCTCACAGGAGGTAGCCCCGGTATGTCCTGAAAGACATCCTGAAAATTTGAGACAACCCTAGTCTCGCACAAATCAGCACTCCGATCTCTCAGCATCACCTCCTCGATATAAGCCAGATATGACTCCGCAAACTGGTTGTCCTGTGAGGTCGCTACGATCAACCCAGACCCATTGAACGCTCGCAAACTGACTGTTTTCGCAAAACAGTCAATGCTAACATGGTAGGATGATAACCAATCCATACCGAGAATGACGTTGAAATCCGATATCCGCAAGATGATCAAATCTATGATAATCTCGGACTCATCTAAGTTGATGACACATCTCCTATAGGCGTTCTCTAATAGAGATACCTCTTCTAAGGGAGTAAAGACGAACAACAGAATATCTAAAGGATGTGCGACTAACTGGAGCCTATCCATGAAGGCATGAGATATAAAAGAATGGGAAGCTCCGGAATCGAACAGGATCCGAGCTGGAAAAGAGTTTACTAAGAAAGTACCTTCTACTATAGCTCCGCTCGCACCGTGATCACGCGGTACGACTGTATAGACTCTGCCAGTGGCTGACGACTACTGGACTGTCGATGGTGGAATATACAAGGCTATCTGTCCCTCAGGAATCTCCTGAATCGCGCGAATCTGGCCTACTGGCCCCTTAATCCTAGGAATAGCTGGCGGTGCCTCAATCCTCTGCTGCGGCTGCTGACCGTAACCGCGGCCCTACTGATGCTAACCCTGACCACGGTTCTGTTGCTGATCGTGTCCTCGATTCTACTGCTGGCCCTAGCCTCTACCCTGCTGGCCTCATGCTGGCGCACTACGACAGTCCTTGGCCTTATGCCCGATCTTGTTGCTGTTATAGCATGCACCCTGAATCTTGCACCGTGGTGGTGCTCTCGAGTCATGTTGTGCTCCCTTCTTGAACTTGCCCTACTGATGGTGATGAAAGTCCTTACCCCGCTGCTGGGGTCCTCCTAGTCCGGCAAAAGATCTCTTGCCCTTACCCTTGTCATTCTGCTATTCAGACTTGTTGTTGCCCTCATTGTTCTTCTGGAACATCGCAGTCTCTGTCTCCTACGATATAGCTGCATCTGCTACCTCTCGGACTGAACGAAATCTTCTGGAAACTAGGTAACGGCGAAGACTTAGGCGAAGTCCCATAAGAAACATTTGTGCTTGGCGCTCTCCTGACTGTCACATGCCCATAAAACATAGAAGACTCATAAATCGGCTCTCATAGTCAGCCATAGACATATCTCCCTGCTCTAGCCTAGACAACTCTAGCTCTTTCCCGGCCCATGCCGCGGAAGAGATGTACTGCTCGTCGAAGAAATACACGAAATCCTCCCAAGTGAGGGCCATCCGATGATCCGGAGTGAATAAAGCATGTACCATCCTCCTGCATCACCCTTCAGGCTAAAAGCTACCAGCCTCTACTTCTGCACTGAGTCGACGTTAAGTAAATCCAGATTGTTACTCACGTCCTCCTTCCACTTGTGGGCCACAAGCGAATCTAATTATCCCTAAAACTCTGGCGCCCTCATCTTCTGGTAGTGCTCCACTAAACGGAGCCAAGCCTCCTGCTCTGCGGCTGCAACTGATGGTGGGGTGAGTCCTGGTGTGGTCTCTAGGAACTCCTCTACGATGGGGATGGCTGGAATTACTGGCGGTGGGACCACAAGTGGTGATGTAGCTAGCGGCATATGATTTGCCACTTGCTCCTCAAGCGCTGCTAGCCTCGTTGCAATGGGTGCCATGAGGTCTATCAAATACTATGGAGCCAGCCGGGTGGAGCCTGCTGCGGCTCGGTTTTTGGTTCAGTCTGTCCCTCTCCCTGAGTACGGGATCCTCTCCGTCCACGTCCTTGTTCGGCTATCTATACATTCAGAATAAAGTTTACAAGATATAGTATTGAGACCTCAGGCAAAAGATATAGCACATAACAATAAGAAAATTGTATGACTTATCATTCATGCAAATACTTTTCAATCAAAGTATGATAGTCATAAAAAAAATTTTGTAATTTTTGAGATATACGTATATATCGTCCTCACTCATTCTAGAAATTCCTAGCGGACTCTATACATGAATCCTAAGAAACTCTATACTAGCTCCACGACTCGACACAGGATGATCCTAAGGATATTGGAACTAGAGCTCTAATACCAACTGTGACGCCCCTATTTTCACACATAGTTGTAGTCCAAGGTGAACCTAGAGATGTCAAACCTGCCATGCACCCACACTGTGCAACAATAAGTTTCACCAATCACAGTAATATCCTCTAGTGGGATCAAATAAAAGCGTAGGTACAAAACAGGTAAAGAAGTAGAACGACAATAATAGACATGATAAAGAAGATGATATCTCATAAATAAAGGTCATGTCTCAACTGAAAATAAACTAAAATACATCTGGAGTCTGAAATAACATACGATGTCTCAACATGAATCAAAACAGAAAGTCGAACAAAGGAACATTGCCTTTACAAAATGGAAATAAACTCTAAGTCTGAATAAAATTTAAAACTACAGTGGAGCCTCTAATAAATCTCTCGAAACGGCGACTATGCAAGAACTCCGTCATCCTACGGCTCTATGGAACTCCGAGCTACCTGAAAGGGTATTTTTAAAAGAAAAAGGAACAACAACAAGAGCGTCAGAGAGCTACAGCAAGATTACCTCCATCCGTCCCTAGGGGAAGGGCTGCTAGATGGAGTGAATACTCTATCTATTAAGCATAGTCTACCTATATCATTTCCTTCGTATCTAGCGAAATTAATATTCAGACACCTACAAAACGAGACGTAGTACGTCGAGCGAAATAATCCAAACAAGAAAACCCTCATATATATACCATATGTCCCAAATCGTAAACATCTAAACATTAATACCGAATTAAGGATAAACAATCTAAATGAAATCAACAATTTAAAATCAACAACACGAGACTGGTACGTCGAGCGAAATAATCCAAAAACCCTCATGTATATACCATATGTCCCGAATCATGAACCACTAATCATTGATCCTAACCTAAGAAATAAAGAAAAGCAGAAAAAGAAAAATAAAGACGTCAACATATCGTATTCATAATATCTGCCACTGCCACTGGGGAGATAGAATGAATAGCGACACAAATCTCGTGTACTTTCATATGTAAAGTACTCTGCGTCATATATTTTAGTAGTGGGTCAAAAACATAACTGGCATCCGCCAATGACTCAGGATATCGCTTGGCTATCTCAATGTAACTCCGTGCAAGATTTTAATACTTAGCATTATCATATGTAACAGACTACCCTATAGGTATCCTAATCAGTGTACACGGCTCATTAGTCTCATCGCGATCTTAGTGCGTAACATGAGTGCGGAACGGCCTACCATATAGGTATCCTAGAAGTACGACTCATAAGCCTCATCGCACCATCGTGCGGACGGACTGCTAAATAAAGCATCCAAACCCGACTCAATGGCCTGCACAAATGGAATATCGACGCACTACCCCCGTAGTACTGAACTGAGCTCATCAACGATATCCAGAAGGTGTGTGTATAGTATGTTCTAAACTCTTTCTCAAAGTAATTAGGTCTTAACCCTTCATAATCCCACTGAAAAACCCCAAGTGTGTACTACTACACTATTCATGAAAATATGTGTAAAGAAGTATAGCTCGAAGTTCGCGATCACATCTTAAGTAGACATAAAATAAAACTCAAGAAAAACAGCCTTTGTAGTCGACAACAAGGATTAGTAGTCAACTACTCTGAGTCAATCCAGACTCTATGAAAACAAATTTACTGTTAGTAGTCGACTATTAGGGCCAATAGTCGACTACTCTGCTATAACTCAGTTTTTTGTGTTTCGAAGGTTTGACAGAATAGTCGACTACTATGCTTAGTAGTCGACTACACTGTGAAAACATGTATACTTACGTGCACAAACAGGAAATTAACGTAACATACACTTATCACTTCATATTTACATGATTTAAACTTGTTAAACATACAATAATAACTATTCTGAGCATGACAACAATGTATAAATTTGTCTAGTTAGGGTTTTACCTCAAAATTAATCATTTTCTTCAATTGATCAATATGTAAACAATATGATAATAATAACATGATTTAAAATCTACATATAAACGGAGATCAATCTTGTTTCAAATTCTGATTTTACAAAACCTAGATGTCA
>BQKN01015200.1:0-32168 GCA_022839385.1 Asparagus kiusianus | reverse complement strand
CGACAAGTGGTATCAGAGCTCAGATTTCAGATCTGGGGTTTTGGATTAGGTGGAGGAAGATTCAGTTGGAAGCTTGGTTCTTGGAGTTCTAGGCTTTGGTGGAGTTAGGGTTTGAAGTTGCCGTTGAAGATCTCGCTTTCCTCGTGTGGTTAGGAGTTCTATTTGGAATCCAATCTAGGGTTCAGTTGGGTAATTTCTTATTTTTCTCAAAGTTTGGATCTTTCTCTACAATTTGGAATTTATTATGGGTGAAGAAGTTGGTGAAAGCAGCAAGATGGCAGGCACAGTTCAAGTGGGTTTTCAGAACACTAAGATTAGTGTAGTGAAATACGACGGCAAAATCAATTTTGGTTTGTGGATGAGCGACGTACAGGATGCGCTCAATGCTCAAAATCTGGAGGAGACCATCATGGTCGATGTGAGGCCACCTAAATATAAAGAGGCGATATGGGATAAGATGAATCGAAATGCTTGCAGGGTGATCAGGTCTTGTTTGGAACAGGAGCTGAAATACGATGTGATTGGGGTGACGTCTGCGATGAAGATGTGGGAAATTCTCAACAACAAGTATCTCACGAAGAGTGTTGAGAACAGGTTGCATTTGCTGCGAAGGTTATTCAGATTCCAGATGTCCCGAGGCACCTCGCTTGCGGCTCATGTGAACAACTATACTAAGTTGCTGTCGGACTTGGCGAACGTGGATGAGAAGATCACAGATGAGTACAAGGCTATTATTCTTTTGGGCTCCTTACCGGATGAGGAGTATGATACCTTTGTGCTTACGTTGCTGAACAAGAGATCTTCTATCACTTATAGTGAAGTGACTAACGCATTGACGAAATACGATTTGAGGAGGAAGGATAAGGAGACTTCCCGCGCTAGTATTTCAGGAGAGGCCTTGTCGACGAGAGGTAGAAGCTCATATCAGAAAGGTGAAAATAGAGAGAGGTCAAAGTCAAGAGGTCATCACCAGCTTGGAAAGAACCAATGTGCATTCTGCAAGGAGCAGGGACATTGGAAGAGAGATTGCCCGAAAGTCAAAGAAAAGTAGAATAGTAAGAATAAGGGCCCGAAGGCCAATGAGGTGAATGTTGCTAGCGGTAATGATTCCGATGATTCGAGCTTTTCTCTTTTGATTACTCCGGAGGTGAACCATTTGGATGCATCAGAGTAGATGCTTGATTCTGGTGCTACTTATCATGTGACTCCTAGGCGAGATTGGTTCTCATCATTTGAGAGACTCGATGGGGGTGTTGTGGTCATGGGAAATGATCAATCCTGTGGCATTCGTAGGATAGGTACCGTGAGGATTCGGATGCACGATGGAGTAGTCCGTGAGTTGAAGGAGGTGAGATTCGTTCCTCAACTTAAGAAGAATCTTATCTCAGTTGGGGCTTTGGAGGCAAAGGGATTCAAGATGACCTTTGAGGATGCTGTAGCGAAGGTTACTAAGGGATCTTTGGTGGTGATGAAGGGAGTCCGCAGTCATAACCTATACTATCTGAAGGGGAGCACCGAGATTGGCCAGGTTGCTTCGGCGATTTTAGAGGCGGACATGAGCAGACTTTGGCATTACAGGCTAGGGCATACAGGTAAAAAGTCACTGCAGGCATTGTGCAAGCAGGGGCTTTTGAAGGGAGCCAAGAGTGGTAAAGTGGAATTCTGTGAGCACTGTGTACATGGTAAGAAGACAAAGGTGAAGTTCGGGATGGCCATTCATAGGACGAGGGGCATCTTGGACTACGTGCACACAGATGTTTGGGGTCCCACCAAGACGGCATCATTTGGTGGTCGACATTGGTTCGTCACGTTCGTTGATGACTATTCTAGGCGATGTTGGGTGTACACCATGAAGCATAAGAGTGAAGTCCTAGATTTGTTTGTGGAGTGGAAGAAGAGGCTGGAACTACAGACTGGGAGAAAGATCAAGACGTTGCGATCCGACAACGGCGGCGAGTATACTTCAGACCCCTTTCAGCAGCTATGTCGAGACGAGGGCATAGAGAGGCACTTTACAGTTAGTCATACACCGCAGCAGAATGGGGTGACGGAGAGGTTAAATCGGTCTTTGCTGGAGAAGATTCGATGTTTATTGGCGCATAGTGGTTTGGAGAAGGTCTTTTGGGCTGAGGCACTTTCTTATGCGAGCTACCTCATTAATAGGCTGCCTTTATCTGCGATTGAGGGAAAGACCCCTATGGAGATGTGGTCGGGAGAAACAGCACATGACTATGACCAGCTCAAGGTATTTGGTTGCCCTGCATATTATCATGTTAGAACTGATAAGTTGAAACCTCGAGCTAGGAAGGCCATATTTGTAGGATTCAAGCGTGGTGTCAAGGGATACAAGCTTTGGGATCCAGTTGATAAGAAGATTGTGCTGAGTAGGGACGTCACATTCGATGAGGCTTCTATCTTGAAGCTTCCCAGCTCTCATCAGGTGGAGAGCGACCCGACAGAGGAGATTTCGCAGGTGGTGGAGATTGATACAGCTCCACAGAGTCCAGATAGTGCAGTATCCATTAGAGTGCCGACTGAGGTGACGCCAGGCGAGCACGACGATGATGCGGAGGATACGGGTACTCATGAGCAGGATCAGGGACCGACGGCTCAGGTTCAGGATTCTATTGCGGCACGGAGACAGAGGAGAGACATACGGGTGCCAGCACGGTATGCCGACACAGTTGCATATGCACTTCCGGTAGAGAGTATCGATGAGATGGTGCCTACTACTTTTAGAGAGGCCGAGCAGAGTTCGGAGGCTGATTCGTGGCAGGTGGCTATGCAGGAGGAGATGGAGTCTCTTCACAAGAACGATACATGGGAGCTTGTTGAGCTTCCAAAGGGGCGGAAGGCGATTGGGTGCAAGTGGGTGTACACGAAGAAGGAGGGTAGTGAGGGCACTCCAGTGAGATTCAATGCTAGGTTGGTTGCGAAGGGCTATGCACAGGAGGAAGGTATTGATTACAATGAGGTTTTCTCTCTGGTGGTGAAGCATTCGTCGATTCAGATTTTGCTAGCTTTGGTGGCACAGTATGGTTTGGAGTTAGATCAGCTGGATGTGAAGACAGCATTTCTTCATGGTGATCTTGATGAAGAAATATATATGACTCAGCCATTGGGATTCCGAGCTGCAAGGAAAGACAAGTTGGTTTGCAGGTTAAAGAAATCGCTATACGGTTTGAAGCAGTCTCCTCGACAGTGGTATAGGCGATTCGATGGTTTTATGCTTGGTCATTCATACACTCGGAGCCAGTTTGATCCTTGCGTGTATTTTTGCAAGTTGAGAGGAGGTGCGTACATTTATTTGTTGCTTTATGTCGATGACATGTTGGTTGCCTCTAGTTCCAGGTCAGCTATAGATGATTTGAAAGTTCAGCTTTTGAATGAGTTTGAGATGAAGGACTTGGGCGAGGCGAAGCGCATTTTAGGGATGGAGATCGGCAGAGACAAAAAGAAGGGTAGGATTTGTTTGACACATGTGGCTTATTTGAAGAAAGTTCTACAGCGATTCCATGTGAGCATGGATACGAAGCCAATTGGTGTACCGTTGGGAGCCCATTTGAAGCTTTCAGCTAGCCTTTCACCGAAGTCAGTTAAAGACCGTAAGTTGATGTCGAAGACTCCATATGCGAGCGCAGTTGGGAGCTTGATGTACGCGATGGTATGTACGAGGCCGGATTTGTCACAGGCGGTGAGCATGGTGTCGAGATACATGCACGATCCAGGAGTGGGTCATTGGGATGCCGTGAGATGGATTTTGAGGTACATTCTAGGTACGCTCAATGTTAGTTTGGTTTATGAGCGGGACACTACAGGTGGGCAGCTATGCATTGGCTATGTTGATTCGGATTATGCCGGGGATTTGGATAAGCGCCGGTCTACTACGGGGTATGTGTTCACTTTGACCCGTGCGCCGGTGTGTTAGAGATGCACCTTACAGTCGACGGTGGCTTTGTCTACGACAGAGGTAGAGTATATGGCAGTTACAGAGGCTGTGAAGGAGGCTATTTGGCTTCGAGGACTTTTGGAGGAACTTGGTATATCGCAGTGATCCGTCACTATTCATTGTGATAGCATGAGTGCTATATATTTGGTGAAGAATCAGGTTTTTCATGCGAGGACGAAGCACATTGACGTTCGTTATCACTTCGTTCGGGATGTTCTTGAAGATGGTGATGTGGAGATTGTGAAGGTCCACACAAAGGATAATCCGGCGGATATGCTCACTAAGGTGGTTCCGAGCAACTAGTTTGTTCATTGCAGAAACTTGTTACATATTTGTGATTGTTGAGGCCGTTGGCGGCCATTTGGATGAACTACGGGCGGCTTGATCCCTTGGGAGAGGGGGTACGTAGGCAACCATGGTGGTGCAGCCGTATTGGGAGAGATGACACAGTGATGCTCTTGGTTTGGTGTCAGCTCAGTTTTAGCAAAATTCGCCGAGGTGGAGAATTGTGGAAGAATCAGAAAAACAGGTTTTACTGGCATAAGTCGACTCATGCACAGAGGGCAAGTCGACTTATGCTAAGTCGACTGTAAGTCGACTTATGGCAAGTCGACTTATCAGGTTTTATAAGTCGACTTATGATCTGCTCTCCAGTTGCTGTTTTTCTCTCTACCAAGTCGACTTGTGGTGATTGTTAAGTCGACTTACGACGGGTTTTTTGCATATTCAGGTTTCCTGTTTGCACTCTGATTGGGTTTTTGTTTTGATATAAATAGGGAAACGATTTGTTAGGGTTTTTTATCAGAGATTGAGGAATCTTTTGAGCATTGTGAGAGGGAGATATTGTGAGCAAGGTGAGATCTTTGGTTGAGGGTTATTTTGAGAGAATTTGTGTGATTGTAACCCTTTGTATTCTCCTTGATTTAGTGAAATCTCCTCATCCTCTCCCCGTGGACGTAGGCAACTTGCCGAACCACGTATATCTCTGTGTTTGGATTGATTTGTCGTATTAGGCTTGGTTTGTGCAAGTGTTTGGTTCTCTTCTACTCGTGATCATAGGTTCGTTGTGTGTGCGTGCAACGCTTCCGCATAGGCGCGCGACATCTTAAACACGCTAACCCTCAATTACCCCTGCTTGAGCATACCGTCAAACTCGCACGTTTGAAATATAAGACTAACTCTAAAAATAATTAAAGCATAATTGAAAAGATCTTACAACCCTTATAACAAATCACTCTTCAAATCAATGACATTGAAAATCCGTGAAGAAGCAGTGTTAAACTCAAACACAAAGGGCACTCCTCCTCATTGAAACGATTCCTCAATATTGAGTACAAGAAGAAGTTGAGCAAGGCTTAAGGAATCAAATTCTTACTAAAACTCTCACAAACCCTAAATTTTGATCTCTCAAACTTATGCAAATTTCCTTTCTCTTTCTTGTTGTTAATCTCTTCTCTAATCCCTCTTTAAATAGACCTTGATGGTATTGAAAAGAAGTATAAATGCATTAGAATTCTATTCTATCCTTAACTATTGTGGATTGAGTTTTTTAATAATTCTAAACTGTTTAAAATTTATTATCAATAAGCCTAGTCTAATCCTGTAAATAAGCTTTATATGTAGCCTTATTGATAGAGAGAAAATCTTATGAAGATAAGATAAAAAATTAGAAAAATAAAAGAATAGAAATGTTGAAGAACCTATCTCTTTGTATTGCTCCTTTTCGGTAACGAGTGGGTTTTAGTTGGAGGCTTTTTCTCTTGATGAGGCTTTATCAGTAGATCTAGGGTTTTCAGGTACATATTAGGAGATGACATTATGAAGGAGGGTGTGAGCATTCTAGGCATTTTTCTAATTTTGATTAATTTTAATTAATAGTCACGATATGTATGTTCCGCCTTGTTGTATGTCGTGTTTCCATCAAGAGGATGGAAAGGGGAAGAAAAGAGGAAAGAGAGGAGGTGAAAGGCTTTTTAGTGAAGGGGGAGTAGAGGAGAAAAGAATATAGAGTTTGGAGATACCTAGAGGTGGAGGAGATGGTGGAGGAGGTGGAGGAAGAAGAGGAGATTGAGAGGTGAGGGAAGGGATGAGGTATGAGAGGACGGGGAGGGGGAGAGGGGAGGCAAAGAGTGGAGTGAGAGTAGAAGGAATAAGGTAGAGAGAGGTGAGGGCTTAAGTGGATATTTTTAAATTATTTGGGCTAAATAGTGGCAAATATGATATATTGAGAACATGCAAGCAAACTAAACTAACGTGGTGCACATAAAATAAATAAAGAAATAAAGCTCATAAGTTATAGTTTGCGCAAAAGTTAAGATGGTATTCATGTAAAAACTCTAATTTCCCCCGAAACTTTGCTCAGGCACAACTGTAAGATTCACCGACAAAAAAATAAAATAAAATAGAAAACTGAAAAATTAAACATCCAGCGAAAGAAAATTTGAGCATGTCTGTTAACTCAACCCTTGAGAATTGGGAAACTAGAAAGTACAAGACGAGCAATAACGTTCATTAGATAATTACCTTTTTTTCTCGTTTGTTGTTCAAATAGAAAGCAGCAATATGGAGATTCAACTCTACAATGAAAATAAATCATACATTCATTATAGTTCAGTGCTGGTTGGACTATTCAGCGGAAAAAGCAAAGTTAGATGAAAATAAGGATTGCCATAAAAGCTAACGTTGCTGTTCTTATAGCTAGGGCTGTGCAATCGGTCGGTTGGTCGGTCAGTTTTTGGCTAAATTTAGTCAAATCGAACCGAACTACCTATCATTCAAAACCGAACCGAACCGATTCAAGTCAGTTCGGCTCGGGTCGGTTTGTTCGGTTTTTACTTGGGTATAAATATTATGTTCAAATTTAATTTCACCTCTAATCTGTTGACGAAGAAAGAAGTCTTTTACACTTTAATTTATTAAAACTCATAAACTATCAAATGCTACTGAACATTTGATGTAGAAATCAAAAATTTATTCCTACCAAAGCTTACATAATTTTTTTTCGAGAAATGTTACATAAAGAATTAAAGTGATATCAATTTGACAGACAAAGGAAATAAAAAATATGTAATAATTTGGATGTTGAGTGTAATTTCTATAAAATTATAAGTTTGATCCAAAGAGAAGTTTGATCCAAAGATTCTCTTGCATTATGTGTATCAATCAAGGAGAAAAATTACGAAAATGTTAGAATCAACATTATGGTTTAAGTTTCTTACCTGCAAAGTGGATTGCTCTAAAGTAGAAGAAGCAAATAGATATAGAGGTAGAGAACTAGAGATGATGAAAAACCCTAGAATTAGAGAGGACACCATTGTTGGCGTATTCCATTGCTATCAGGTCACGTGAGAGAAAAAGATACCAAGCTACGGTGAAATAACTCTATATGAACTAATTTGGTTGGGTTTAAGCGGATGTGGATAGTAATTAGCATGGGTATGTTGGTTTTTGGGGTGTAGACCCAAACCTGAGATGAAAATAGGAAAACTCAGAAGCAACGAAAACCCCTCTGGTCGGTCGACCGAACAAGCCTATCGGTCGACCGATTGGACTAACAAAAACAAGCTGGAAAAATCACTCTGGTTGGTCGATCAATGGGATATATCGGTCGACCGATAATGTGCATGAACCAGACTAAGAAAAGTCGCTCTGGTCAGTCGACCGATGCAGAGTCATCAGTCGACTGATAGCGGGTAAATCGGATTCCTAGTTCGGCTTGGATTCCGTTTTGAGTTAGGGTTTTTATATATCCCAAAACGTGTTTTATGAAAAAAATTATCATAGAAAAAGAGCGTCTTTGAGAGAGTCTTCTGAGAACTTTTTGTGAGAGAGATCTTAGAGAGAGAAGTAGTTGTTTGTAAACTTGTAATCTTCATCAATAATCAAAGAAATTATGGTGTGACTCCCGAGGATGTAGGCACGATTGCCAAACTTTGTTAAAATCTAGCATCCTCTTTTTTATTTGTTCTTTCCTACATCTTTTGTTTTTCTATGATTTCTTGCTTGCTATTTGTTTGTCACAATATCCGAAGGGAACATTGCGTGGAGGTTTTAGACAGGTTGTCGATAGATTAACCCCAACAACTGGTATCAGAACGAGGTATGACAAAGATTTGTGTGAGAGCTATGGCAGAAGAAGGCAAATTGAAGATTGAGAAGTTTGACGAATCAGGCTTCTCCTACTGAAAGTTATAGATGGAGGATTATTTGTACTAGAAGGATCTTACCGTCCGTTGTGGATAAAGCAAAGGGAAAGAAGAAGGAGAGGATAGACGAGGACTGAAAAATACTAGATCAGAAGGCTTTAGTGCAGATCCGGTTGTCACTCACAAAGTCAGTCACCCATAACATATTAAAAGAGAAGAAGACGGTGGGGCTTATGAAAGCGCTGGCAAAGATGTACGAGCAACCGTCAGTCGCAAACAAGACACATCTCGTCAAGACACTCTTCAATCTCAAGATGGCAGAAGGCTATTCCTTCACATTACATCTCAGCTAGTTCAACACGATTGTTGATCAACTCATCTCAGTCGACATCATGTTTGATGATGAAGTGAAAGCCCTACTGATACTATCACAGTTACTGGATAGCTGGGCAGGTTGCGTGACTGTAATTAGCAAATCAGTAGGAAATGAGAAGTTGAAGCTGAGCAAGGTTATAAGTATGATTATATCTGAGGAGGTTAGAAGAAAGTCTGTTGAATCAGAGGGTTCAAGTTCAACCCTAAGTTTCAAGCAGAGAGGCCGAAGCCGAAATAAGGGTAACCAGAATAGAAAGTGGTCGAAGTCAAAGAAGAAGAGGTCGAACTCGAAAGTGAGGCCTATCAAAGGGAAGTGTTGGAACTATAGCCAGGAGGGCCACTTGTCTTCAGTCTACAAAATGCCAAAGAAGGATGCAAATGAGCAGGAGGCTCATATTGTGCAAGATGCCTTGATCCTTGCTATGGATAGTGATATCGATTCATGGGTTATTGATTTAGGAGCCTCATTCCAGGCTACTGCTAATAGGAAGCTTTTTCAAAACTATATAGCAGAGGATTTTGGGAAAGTGTATTTGGGAGATAACGAACATTGTAGTATTGTGAAAAGAGGTGATGTGCAGATAGAGATGAAAGGTTCTAAGTGGTCTCTGAAGAATGTCAGACATGTACCGAAGCTGAAGAAGAATCTTGTTTCAGTTGGCCAGCTTGGAGTGGAAGATTATGTTTCAACATTTATCGGGGATTCATGAAAGATCTCCAACGGTACTATGATGGTTGTTCACGGTAATAAAACCAGAACTCTCTACTTAACTTCACACGCGAGTGACTTCCTCTCAATTATAGTTGGCTAGGAAAGTGCAGAATTGTAGCATAATAGGTTGGGACATATGAGTAGGAAAGGTATGAAGATTCTTTACTTATAGGGAAAGCTACCCGGCATAGATTTAGTAGAACTTGGTGTTTGTGAAGATTGCATCTTGGTTGTTCGGCATACTAAGTCACCTTTATCGACGATCACTTGAAAAATGTGTGGGTATACTTTATGAAGCATAAGTCAGAGCTGTTTGGGATCTTCAAGAAGTGGAAAGCCATGGTAGAGAATGAGACAGATCTACAAGTGATGTGTCTGAGATTAGACAATGATAGAGAGTATGAGCTAGAGGAGTTTAAGAAGTTCTATGGTCTGAATGTGATTCGTTTAGAAATGACTACTCCAAGAATACCGTAACAGAATGGTGTTACAGAAAGGATGAGCAGAACGTTAGCAGAGCGTGCGAGGAGCATGCGTCTATATGCAGGTCTACCTAAGACATTTTGGGCAGACGCAGTGCATACAGCAACGTACTTGATAAATCATGGGCCATCAGTCCTATTGAATTTTGGGATTCCAGAAGAGGCTTGGAGTGGCAAGAAAGTAAGTCTATCACACTTGAGAGTCTTTGGTTGTGTGACATATGTTCATATCAGTGACCATATCAGAGACAAACTAGAAACTAAGTCACAGAAGTCTACATTCATTGGATATGATATTGATGAGTTCAAATATCGTCTGTGGGATGATAAGAATAGGAAATCCATCAGGAGTAGAGATGTTATATTTAATGAAGAGGTGATGTACAAGAACATAGACAATGACAAGGATAGCCAAAGCAGTGAGAGTAGCACTAAGGATGCAAGTGAATTCGAGTACACGGATTTAGATGAACTTCTAAATGGGGGAGACAATGTTAGTTCTGACTAAAGAATGGAGAGGACTCCAAGTGCATAGACTACTACCTAAGGAGAGGAGCTTAGGAGGTCATCCAGAGTACCCAAACCAAATTCCAGATATCTTTTGTCACTATATTACTTGTATTTGACAGACAGTGGAGAACCAGAGTGTTATGAGGAGGCAGTGCAACATAGTGAATCTTAGCAGTGGGAGCATGCGATGCAAGAAGAGATGGATTCTCTCCATAGGAATGAGACATAAGAGTTAGCCCAGCTTCCTACAAACAAGAAAGCTTTACATAACAAGTGGGTCTACCGGGTCAAGCATGAGAGTGATAATAGCAAAAGATACAATGTCAGATTAGTTGTGAAAAGATTCCAACAAAGAGAAGGAGTGGACTATACAAAGATACACCCCCGTCGTGAAGCTTACAACCATTAGGGTGGTGTTGAGCTTAGTAGCTTCTGAAAATATCTATCTTAAGCAGTTGGATGTGAAGACTGTCTTTCTTCATGGTGACTTGGATAAAGAAATCTATATGAAGCAACATGTTGGCTTCATAGAGGAAGAAAAGGAAGAGATAGTATGTGTAGTTGACTAATATACAGTGTAGTCGACTACTTAAGACTTAGATAGGTTTTTAAGTTTTTGTAAAAATACAGTATAGTCGACTAATGACTATATGTAATCGACTACTAAGGTTAAATTCAAATTTTCAAGTTTCTGTCAAATTACAGTGTAGTCGACTACTAGACAGTATAGTCGACTACTAATATTTGAATCTGAATTCCAGACTTTCTATCTTTACATAGTAGTCGACTAATGATCAGAGTAATCAACTACTAAGAAAAATTCTGACTTTACAGAGTCTGTTAGAGCTTAGTGTAGTCATCTACTAGGAGTTATAGTCGACTACAGAGATAGTTTTTCTGACAATTCAAGTTGTAATTTGTGAGTTTATAGCCATTTTTGATCCATTAATTGGATTTAAAACTTTTCTTTTCAAGGGCTATAAATAGGTTAGAAGTTCAGAAATTTACACCAATCATTCCTATCCATAAGCTTTAACATTTATGTATTCTCAAGAGTTCTAAATTCAGATTTTTGCCTAAGTGTTGAGAAAAAAATGTTCTCTGAAATAACTTTTGATCTTTATCCTACATGCCACTTATTTTAGACAATTTCCAGAGATTAAAAACTTTCCTAAAGCCACTGGTGCACATCACTACACATTCAAGGCTTACAAGAATTGTGTTGTTGATTCAAAGAAAGTTCACTCGGGTGTGAGAGGTGTGATCTCTCAGTGTAGAGATTGTGTGCAATTTGCATGATCTTACAAATTAGTCAGGTTTGCTTTTAATTTTGTAATAATTTTTTAAAATCATAGTGGAACTCTTAAGCGGGATTTGCTTAGGGATTGGATGTACACCGGGGAGGTAGAAGCAGTATAAAAGCTCGTGTTTGTGATTGTGATTTTTTGTAATTGTTGCTATCTTTCTTGTAATTTATAATATACTTTGCATAATTATTAAAAGAATACTATTCATCCCCCCTCTAGTGTTTTTCATGTGTATTAGATCAGATACTACACTTGGTATCAGAGCAAGTTGAAGGATGGCATCATCAAGTACAATAATACATCATAATTCAAAGAGGGATATTCCACATAGCGACCACCTCTTTTTGACGGCCAAACTACAAATATTGAAAGTGTCGGATGGAGACCTATCTCCAATCTCTTTGCTATGAACTATGGAACATTGTAGAGACGGAATTTACAAAGCCTACCACTCCTTACACCGAATGGATTGTTGTTTAATGGACAAATGTAAATCTAGACTCTAAGGTGATGAATGCACTAATTTGTGCCTTGGACTAGAACGAATTCAATCGAGTGTCTACCTCTACATCAGCACATCAAATTTGGCACACTCTTGAGGTAACACATGAAAGAACTAACAAAGTTAAAGAAATAAAAATTTTTGTTCTTGTTCACAGGTTTGAACTATTTAAGATGAAAGAGAATGAAACTATCACGGAGATGTTCACAAGGTTTACATATATTACTAACTCTTTGATTGGAATTGGCAAAGAATATACTTAAGTTGAGATGGTAAGAAAAATCCTAAGAGCACTAACTCCAGAATGGGAAAAGAAGACTACAGTGATTGAAGAAGTCAACGATCTATCAACTCTCATCGTAGAGGACATTATTGGAAATTTGATGGTATATGAAGTTCAACTTGAAGATAGAAAGAAGGATGATGAACCAACTAAGAAGAAGATACTTGCCTTCAATGCACCCTCTAACACCGATGAATCTGACAAAGATGATGAGGATATTGCAATGATTACGAAGAAATTCAAAAGATTTCTTAAGAAAAGTAAGTTCAAATCAAATAAATTTAAGAATACTAATGACTCTTCTTTATGTTTCAATTGTAATAAGCCAAGTCACATAAAGAAGGATTATCCGCTTCTCAAGTCAAAGTCCACAAATTCTAACAACCACTAGTGGAAAATCATGTATCGTTGACGGGCATTCCCGTCAGCGATACCCCAATTCCCGTCAGCGATAGGTATCGCTGACGGCGTCCCGTCAAAGATATGCCGTCAGCGATAATCCCGTCAGGGAAGAACTATCGCTGACGGGGAGCCGTCAGCGATACAAACTCTAACAACTTCAAGAACAAGAACAAGAAGGCTATGCCGGTGATTTGGGATGATAGCGATAATTCATCCTCTTCCAACAAAGAAGAAGAAAGAGAAGAATCCACTCACATGTGCTTCATGGCACAAGATGAAGTAAATGGTTATTTAGACAATAAAGAACTTTTAGATGCTTTTAATGAACTTTATATTAAGTTTAAGGATTTAAATGCTAATTAAAAGATAATGAAAAATGAAAATGATAGATTGAACTTAGAATTAGTTTCCTCAAATTCTTCAAAAATTAAATAATTAAACGAATTAAATGACAAATCATTTTCTAAAAATAGGTTATTAACTGGAAATAATGACTATCTTAAATCTGAATGTAACATTATGAAAAATAAAATTTCAGATTTAGATAAGTGTATGGCTTCACTTAAACTTAAATATGAAGAGTTATTATTAAATGCAAACAAGTTTAATAAAGGAAAAGAAGACTTTAATGATTTTTTATCTTTTCAAAAGTCAATCTTCTAGTCAAAAATTTGGTTTAGGATATGTTCATAAGAAGTATGAAAATGTTTCTAGTACAAATCATGCATCATCTTCTATGAATAACAATATTAGAAAATTTCATACACCATTAACAAGAAATATTCATGCTAAAAATAATCATTCTTTATCTATATTTATTTGGGTGTCTAAAAATGTTAGTATGCATGAAAGAAATACTTATATTTCAAATTTTAAGAAAAACATATGCAATTCAAATAATTATATTTATGTTAACAAAGAGAAACCAAATTCTAAGTGGATTTGGTATCCTAAGTGCTAATCTAATAGACACAACACAAAAGGTTACCAATGCTTAAATGTTTATTTTTCAGGTACCTCGAAAAGAAAAGTGAATACTAGATAGTGGATATTGCAAACACATGATCCGAAACTCTCAAATGTTGTCTTTAATTCAATACAAAAAAGGAGGCACAGTTACATTTGAAGACAAAAACAAATGTCAAGTAATAGGTAGTGGAACAATAGGTAACATTGACAAACCTCTAATAGATAATGTTTTATTAGTAGATGGTTTAAAATATAATCTTATAAGTATAAGTCAACTATGTGATAAGAATTTTAAAATCATATTTGAAAAAGATTCATGTCTTATACATAATCATGATTTAACAAATCTCTTGTTTAAAGGTTTTAGAAAGAAAGATATATATGTTTTATATATGAATTTGTATTCAAATGATCATTGCTTAGTTGCATCTTTAGATGAATGGCATAGAAGTTGTAGACATATTAATTTGAAAAATATTTCACGTATTTCTAAAAATAATTTGGTAGATGGTTGACCTAAAATTGTAAATAAGAATAAACATTTTTGTGACGCATGTAAACAAGGAAAAATGCATAAATCAACTTTTAAATCTAAATGTGTTGTTTCTATAAGTAAACCATTAGAATTATTACATATGGATCTATTTGGTCCTTCTAGAACTACATCTTTAAATGGAAATAGATATACATTTATCATTGTTGATGGTTATTCAAGATTTACATGGGTTATAATTTTAAAACATAAGAATGATGCTTTTAATGAGTTTTCTAATTTTTGTAAAAAGATGCAAAATTAAAAATCCACTACTATTGTTGCATTAGAAGTGATCATTGTGGTAAATTTGAAAATGAATTATTTTTAGATTTTTATAATAAAAATGGTATTTCACATGAATTTTTATTTCCTTACACTCGACAACAAAATAGAGTTGTTGAAAGAAAAAAAATAGAACTTTACAAGAGTATGCTAGAACAATGTTAGTTGAGTCTAATCTAACTAAGTATTTTTGGGCAGAAGCAATAAATGCTATATGTTATGTTCAAAATAGAATTTTATTAAGACCTATTTTAAATAAAATAAGTTTTGAATTATTTTACAATCGCATTCCTAAAGTTTTCTATTTTAAAGTATTTGGATGTAAATGCTAACAGTAAATGCTAAAGAAAACTTAGACAAGTTAGATTCTAAATCAGATGAAGGTATTTTTGTAGGTTATTCAATGCATAGTAAAGCTTATAGAATTTATAATAAAAAGACTTCTACAATAGAAAAATTCTTGCATGTTTCTTTTGATGAATTTAATTCAAATTCTAATATTAATGATAATAATCATGATGATGATGATTTTGTTAATCAACCACTCCTATTGTTGATGACAATCCTAATGATACTAATGTTTTACCTAAAGCATATGTAAATGTTAGTAATCATCCACGTGATTTGATCATAGGTGATATTTCTCGTGGTGTACAAACTAGTCACAATTAAACTTATTTACACATGTTGTATTTGTTTTAACAATAGAACCTAAAAATATAAAAGAAGCATGTAAAGATGATTTTTGGATAATTTCTATACAAGAGGAACTCAACCAATTTACAAGAAATAATGTTTGGGATCTTGTACCTAGACCTCAAGATAAATCCATTATAGGAACCAAATGGATATTTTGAAATAAAATGGATGATTCTGGACAAGTTATTAAAAACAAAGACATATTGGTTGCACAATGTTATAATCAAGAAGAAGGTATTTATTATGATGAAACCTATGCATCGGTTACTCGTTTAGAATCTATAAGAATTTTACTTGCATTTGCATATTTTATGAATTTTAAACTATATCAAATGGATGTTAAGAGTGTATTTTTAAATGGTTTTATTAAAGAAGAAGTTTTTGTAGAACAACCTCCCGGATTTGAGCATGAAAGTTTTCCAAACGATATTTTCAAACTTAAGAAAGCTTTATATGGTTGTAAACAAGCACCACGTGCTTGGTATGATAGATTGAACTTTCATTTGACTTCCGGATTTGAAATTGGAAATGTTGACTCTACACTATTTATTAAGAAAATAAATAAAGATATATTATTAATTCAAATTTATGTAGATGATATAATATTTGGTTCTACTAACAGTGATATTTGTCAAGACTTTGCTAAGACTATGCATGATGAATTTGAAATGAGTCACATGGGTAAACTCAACTTCTTCCTTGGATTACAAATCAAACAATTAAAAGAATGAATATTCATCGACCAAAGCAAATATGCAAAAGATTTTAGTTTTGGTAGTATCAAACTGATTGACAATTTGAAGATCTCAACACTTTTGTTAAGGGAACTGCAATTAATCTAACTCCTAAAAAGGTTGGAAAATTTTTCAATATCCCTTATCAAGCTGTTAGTCTTGGTAGTATCAAAACGACGGATGAAAATTTGCTTTCAAACCATATCTTCCTTCTCGGACATGGAAAACCACTGAATCACTCCAATAAACTTAGGCCTATCCCTAGGTTTATCGCCCGAATTTTAGCCTATAATTTATTTTTAAAAACGGAGAGTATTTATTTTATCTCACTTGACTTAGCTAATGCCCTATATGCTAATATGGCTAATATACAAGTAAATTAGGCGGAAGTTTATTATGAAAATCTTTTAGTTCTACCTAAAAGATTCCTTCCGTTTAGTGCTTTTCTAACTAGAATTTTTGAGGCTTTTCATGTTGAACTTGATTCTGAAAATTCTATGATTTTTTCTATCGAGTATTTTGATTCCAATGCACTGACAAGGATGAAGTTGACAAATTTTGAACTCCATGAACAAAATCCTCAAGATGAGCCTCACCCTACACAAGAACAAATTCCCCAAGACATACCCTCTTCAAGCCACATCCCACCACCTATGCAAACTGAACATTCTTGCTTCTCCGATGCACAGTATAACACATTGTCTGCTCGTATACTTGAGTTAGAGACTAGACAACAAGCACTATATACTCAGAACTCATGCATTTTGAGAAATCAAGAAGAGATAAATGAGAAGTTGGATAACTTGGATCTGAAGCTTAGTGCATATTTCCAAGAACATCCACCACCTCCAGGCCCGTCAAGTTAGAAAATTATGCATGCATCATATAGCACTTGGACTAGTTTCAGTTTGTAAGTCAAAAACAATTAAGTTCTTAGTTAGTTAGGTTGTTTAATTTTGTCAAAAAAAACTATGTGTCAGTTGTTGGCTTGTTTAAGACTTATGTAATGTGTTGTAAGTTGCTACTATGATTTATGTTGCTACTAAGTTTGCTTAGTATGTTATGTTATCATGCTTAATATTATCATGATTAGTGTGTTAGAAAATTCTCCTATATATTGTGTTCATGAGCTACCTATTCTAAACAGATTGTGAAGATGGAAGTCATTGAACTTTTGGTCTTTATAGTAAGTATTTGCCTACTCATTTGAATGAGTGAAGTAATAGACTATGTTCACAATCTGGATGATCTTTTTGAAGTCTGCAGAAGAAATAGTTACATGTTTAGAATATATATTTAGTTCTTTTTGTTAATAGCAAAGGAGGAGAATGATATTAGAATGTTATGCTATTCTATGATGTAGACTTGAACTGTAGACTCTAATATGCTTTTATGCAGGGGGAGTAAGTATATAATATTTATAAATGATTATTTCTTTTGTTATATACTTACATGTGCATAAATTGTTTGTCATCATAAAAAAGGGGGAGAATGTTGAATATCATGTCCCCAAGATATAGTTTTGGTGATAACAATTTATTCACTATGTGTATTATTATGTACTAACATATCAATGAAGATATCAACATCAAATAAGCTCAAGATATGTGAACAGAAATGCAAGATGAGCTTAAGGCAATATGAAGTAAAGAAGATGAAGTGCTTAAACATATACAATGTAAAATTTATATTTTCTTTACTTAGAATTATTGTACAAGCCTTGATCACTCACAACACATACACACACATAGTGATTAAAACACTAACACATGCTTAGTGTGTTGGTTAACAATAGAAATCCCTTATATTAACCATTAGAGTTTATAGTTAAATAATGAGTCTCAAAATACTTTATTCATATTATTCTTTACCCCTTAATAGTCGACCAATAAAATTTATAGTCGACTACATGCACACTGATCAAAATACTAAGTTTCTGTCATTTGACACTATAGTTGACTATTGACAATAGTAGTCGACTACTCATGCTTTAGACATAATTTCAAGTTTCTGTCAAATAACAGTGTAGTCGACTAATATACAATGTAGTCGACTACTTAAGACTTAGACAGATTTTTAAGTTTCTATAAAAATACAGTGTAGTCGACTAATGACTATATGCAGTCGACTATTAAGGTTAAATTTAATTTTTCAAGTTTCTGTCAAATTATAGTGTAGTCGACTACTAGACAGTATAGTCGACTACTAGACAGTATAATCGACTACTGATTTGAATATGAATTCCAGACTTTTTGTCTTTACAGAGTAGTCGACTATTAAGAAAAATCCTAACTTCACAAAGTCTGTTTGAACTCAGCATAGTCGACTACTAGGAGTTATAGTCAACTACAGAAGTAGTTTTTCAGACATTTCATGTTTTAATTTGTGACTGTTTATAGTCGTTTTTAATCTGTTAATTGGATTTAAAAACTTGCCTTTTCAAGGGCTATAAATAGGTTAGAAGTTAAGAAATTTGCACCAATCATTCTATCCATAAGCTTTAACATTTGTGCAACCTCAAGAGTTCTAAATTCAGATTTTTGCCTAAGTGTTGAGAAAAAGTGTTCTCTAAAATAGATTTTGATCTTTATCTTACATACCACTTAGTTTAGGTAATTTCCAGAGATTAAAAACGTTCCTAAAGCCACTGGTGCACATCACTACACACTTAAGACTTATAGGAATTATATTGTTGATTCAAGGAAAGTTCTTTCGGGTGCGAGAGATGTGATCTTTTGGTGTAGAGATTGTATGCAGTTTTCATGGTCTTGCAAATTGGTTAGTTTGCTTTTAATTTTGTAATAGTTTTTTTTAAAAAAATCATAGTGGAACTCTCAAGTACGATTTGCTTAGGGAATGGATGTACACCGGGGAGGTGGAACCAGTATAAAAGCTCGTGTTTGTGATTGTGATTTTTTATGATTGTTGCTATCTTTCTTACAATTTATAATCTAATTTGAATAATTATTAAAAGAATACTATTCACCTCCCCTCTAGTATTTTTAGTGTGTATTAGATCAAATCCTACACTTGCCAAAAATCTAGTATATCATGCCAGAACGAAGCATATCGATGTGTGTTACCACTTCATACACTCGCTGATAGAGGACGAGAAGTTACTGTTGGAGAAAATTTTGGGGTGCTAAAATTCTGCAGATATGTTGACGAAGATAGTGACCATTGAGAAATTTGAGTTGTGCATAACTTTAGTTAGCCTTCATAAGTAGGAGATGAGGGCAAAGGCATACTAGGAGGACAAGTAGGATCACCAAGAATGATATTGATTGAAGAAAAAAAATTTCTAGGTAGAAGAAGGTGCTTGCTAAGATGGTAAGAGTTCAAGAGAGCTTGTTCATGGAGGTTTGATCTCCAAGTGAGAGATTGTTGGTTTTAAGGATGTAGACCCAAACCTAAGATGAAAAATAGGAAAACTCAGAAGTAGCGAAAACCCCTTTGGTCAGCCGACCGAACAAGCCTATCTGATTAACATATTTTATTACATTTTACACCCTCATTATCTAATTATTTTAAGAAATAAATCTGCTAATATCGACATTTTAGCTTAGTTTACATTATGAATAAAAACACAAACAAATATTATTAAATGTAAAAACCCTCAAATTCTCTCTTCTCTATTTTTCAGAATTTTGAAAAGCTCATGAAGCATGAAGCCTATGAAGCTAAAGAGAAAATTCAAGAAAATATTTAATACAATCATGACCACATTGGAGAATGACCATTTCATTCTCCGTGTTATAACGTATTGGAGACTAGTTACTGTGGATGAAGAATTGTGAAAACCCTAAAGAAACATGAAGCAATGAAGCCCAAATGGAAAATCAATTAAAAAAAATGAAGAATGAAGCAAAAACATTAAGAATTGAAGCAAAGCCCAAAGAAAAATAAAAACCAAATGAGAAGCCCATGAAATGAAGCCCAAATATTAATTCTGCACTCTTTGTGCAGAGAACGTGGGTTTTTGAAATTTTTTTTTGGGTATGGGTTTTGGATTGTGGATAAGATGTGGTATGGGTTTTTGGATTGTGGTATAGGTGTAGTATGGATGAAAATATTATATTTTTTAATTATGAGGGTTGGATATTTTAGTGTATAAATAAAGGAGAGTATGAGAGGTTGAGGATGTGAAAGTTTTGTATGAGGAGTTTACTCTTGATTGAGAAACCCTCAAACTTGTAATTTATTTTACATTTAATGCAATCTTTGTTCACTGGAATTTAAGTTCAAGGAGAGGAAAATCCCCATGAAGTTAAGTTTCTATTTTTTTTCTTTATTTTTCACTTTCCTTTGTATTTCCTTTCGTAACTTAGATTTATTTCTTACTTTTAATTTATGTCCTGTAATTTTATTCATAGATTAGGATTTTCCTCTCTTGCACTATTCACCTTAAGGTTAGAACCCTCTTGGGTTTAGTTTTTATTTTTGTTTATTTTTTATTTTCTTTAATTCACCTTGAGGCTAGAACCCTTTAGGGAATTGCTTTTTCTTTTTATTTTCCTTCTTTCTTGTATGATTTTATTTATTTATTCTTTTCCCCTCTAAATCAAAGTTTTATTTTGGATATAATGCAACAAACAACAAACCTCCAAAACAAACAAACATCTTCTTTTCATTTACTTGTTTCTAACCACTCCTAATTGTTGCACACAACATAAGAACAGAATCTAATTATTTCTTGCAAACACCTTCCTCGTGGGATAGATAACTTTTTATATTATAACTTGATTGGTTGTGCACTTGCAACATTTGGTACATGTTTTTGTTCCATTAAGTTTTTGGCGCCATTGTCGGGGAATGGTGTTTAAGTAGGATTTTAAATATTTTGGTTCTTTAACTTGCGTATTTTCTTGTGAAGGAACCGCTTGGAGCTTAAAAGTTACGGATTAGAGATCGAGGAATTGAAGATTTTCTTTTAGTAACTCTTCTTTCTAGTATTTTTAATTTCACCCTTTTAGTTAGCTCTCCACAATTAGAGACAATTAGGACCTAATTTTTTTTTTAAAAAGATTCTTTTTTGTTGACCACAATAAAAAAAGAGAAGAATTTTTTTTACCATCCTTTTTTTAGTTGCTTTTAATTTCTAGGGTTGTATTACATATAATAGTAGGAATTCTCCTAAGTGATTTGAGTATCTTGATTTTACACACACTTGAAAATATTTGTAAGGGCAAAACCCCCTAATCAAGATAAGGCGAGGGATTTCATCACCCTTTTAATTTCTCACTACAGAAACTCAAGACTTTTTAAAACTCATTAGACGTTGGCCCCTAAGGATTCGAGCTCATTAAGGAACAAGGAATCCCTAAGTGAATCGGTTTAAGTTTTTTTGGATAAGTTGGTGTCTAAGGCAAGGTTTAGGTGTTACGTAAGGCGCTCCGTATGGAACGAAGTACTTAATTGATCTTTGATCACTATCTAGTACTATCCTTACCTAGCTAACTTACCGAGTAAAACTTTGATCTTTCACTTAAGGAATTTTTGGTTAGGAGCTGGTCTAGCTGAGATAGGCTTAACCCTAGAGTTAGAGTGAATGAAAATTAGTTGTTTTCGATTTATTTTAGTTAGGTTTTTCCTTTTTCTTCTCACAAAAAAAAACAAAAAAAACTAACTTTTGATTTTTCTTTTTTTTTAAAAATTAATTATAAAAAGCATTCGTTTGGTGTCTGCAAACGTGGATTAGGGATAATACAAATCGCTTAATTCGTTTTGAACCAATTGTAGAAATGGCCAATCCACCGGTTCTCCAAGATATATGCTATCCCACTAGGAATGCAATCCCTTCGTGCATTAAGCTCCCTAAGGCAAATGGAACTAACTTTGAGCTTCGACTGCACTACATAAACATGCTTCCGAAATTTCTAGGAAATGAAATTGAAGATGCTTATATTTTTATCTCCGAATTTTGAGAAAGTGTGTTTTATAATTAAAATTCGAGAATTAACTGAAGATGCAGTCAAACTCAGATTTATTCTATTTTCTCTCAAGGACAAGGTAAAAAAATGGTTGTATAGCTTGCCTACAAATTCCATCTCTACTTAGGATGAATTTATCATCGCTTTTTCTCAAGAAATTTTCCCAGTCTATAAAACGGTTAAGCTTAGAAATAACATTCAAAATTTTAAAATTGTTACGGGGAGCCATTTTGGAAGTACTTTGATAGGTTTAAGGATCTTCTCATCCAATATCCTCACCACGGTCTCGAAAAAAGACGATTATGCCAAGTCATCTATGAAGGATTGAACTATTCTTCAAAGACTTCTTTAGAATCCATATGCCAAGGGTATTTTATGAAAAAGAACACCGACGAAGCTTAGGAATTTCTAGAGAGTCTTTTAGAGAAATCCATGCAGTGGGAACACTGTGATGATAGGGTGTTATTAGTTTCCTAACCTAAGTCTAGTAGTCAATCCCTAGAGTCGAACATTGTTGTTGAAGCAAAGATGGCAACAATTCTGCGAAGGTTAGAAATCTTAGAAGTTAAGGAACAAGCTCCAGCTCAAATCAATCACATTTCTGCCCCAGGTTGTCACAACTGTCATTCTCATACCCATGTTTCAGAGGAATACCCTCTCTTAGGAAACACCCAACCTTTAGAACAGATGAACGCTATATTCCAGTGCCCTAGGAATGATCCATTCTCTCCAACCTACAATCCGGGTTGGAGAAATCATCAAATTTTGCATGGAATCAAGGAAACCCAACCGGAAATAAAAATTTCATTCCCACTTCTAACCAATATTTCCCTAGAGGAAACACAACCCCATTCAATGCACCAACAACTTTCAATCTAATCTACCTTTTCCTCATTCTCACCAACCCATAAACCCTTTAGGTCCTGACCACGAAAAACGTCTTAGTGTCTTAGAAAAGGATTTAGAGGTGATGATGAAAGCTTCTACACAAACTAACATGTTGACCCAGTCATCCACCACTCTGAATTCCTTCATACAAACAACCGACCAAGTGCTCAACGTAAACACCCAAGCCATAGCCAGGTTAGAAAGCCAACTTGGGCAACTAGCCAATGTCATGAGCGAAAGAGAGAAAGAAAAATTTCCAAGTCAACCTGTTGCGAACCCTAAAGATAATGGATCCAGTTTAAATCAACCAGCCATGTGAATACAGTTCATACCTTACGATCAGGAAAGCAGATAGATAACCAAGTTTGAATGCCACCAGATAAAACTCCTTCTCCCATCCAACACACTCCTTTTGATGAAGTAAATCCTTATGATGACCAAAAATCTGAACACGAGAGTGAGCCTAATCTAGATAGGTATATGCCTATTTCCCCCTTTCCAGACAGACTCAAACCTAAGAAAAAATCCCCACAGGTTGAGAAAATCCTAAAAACTTTCAAACAAGTCAAGATCAACACCCCTCTCTTAGACGTAATTGAACAAATTCCCTCTTATACAAAGTTCTTAAAAGACTTGTGCACTAAGAACAGAACCAGCAATGTCCTCAAGAAAGTCTTTTTAGCTGCTAACATCAGTAAAATATTTTCTAAACCCATGCCTCTGAAATATAAGGACCCTGGTTGTCCTACAATTCTATGCGTTATAAGAAATACTTACATTGATAAGGTACTTCTAGACTTAGGAGCCAACGTAAACCTCCTTCCTTATTCAGTCTATCACGAGCTAGGTGTAGGAGAACTTAAACACATACGATGCACCCTATAATTAGCTGATAGATCCGTGAAGATTCCTAAGGGAGAGGTAGAGGATATTTTGATCAAAGTTGGAGAGTTTATTTTCCTTGTTGATTTCATTATCTTGGAAATATAACCCGTTTCTAATCTCAAAAGTCAAATCCCAGTCATTCTAGGAAGACCATTCTTAGCCACCTCAAATGCTTTCATCAATTGTAGGACTGGTCAAATGAAACTATCTTTTGGGAACATGACTGTTGATCTTAATATTTTTAACCTAGGGAAGCAGCCCAGTGATCCATCTGATCAACCCATGGAAGTGAACTTCATCCAAGGAATAACCAGTGAGCAAAAAGAGGGAGAGTGTGAGTCAGATTCCTGTATATCTGACTTAATTTTTGAGGAGTCTTTTGATGACGAATTAGGGTTAGATCCGCTGGGCAATCATGTATCTATAATTAGCTGGCAACAAGAACCTTTAGAGACAGAACCCCGAGTCCAACTTCGCCCATCTGTTGAGGAATCCCCTAAGTTAGAGATTAAACCTTTACCTACAAATCTAGAGTATGCCTACTTAGGGGAGAACAAAATATTACCAGTCATCATTTCTTTTGACTTAACTTCCAATCTAAAAGAAGCTCTCTTAGATGTTTTAAGAGAGAATAGGGAAGCCATTAGATGGACCATGGTTGATATCAAGGGGGTTAGTCTAACCATTATTCAACACGGAATCCATTTGATAGATGATGCCAGAGATCCTCAATGTAGGTTGAACCCGATGATGAAAGAAGCTGTTAGGAAAGACCTTCTAAAATGTCTTGATCATGGGATCATTTATCCCATTTTTGATAGTTCATGGGTAAGTTTGGTCCAAGTTGTCCCAAAGAAATCTGGGATCATCGTGATCCAAAATGAGGCTAATGAGCTGATTCCCACTCGCATCCAAACTGGATGGCGAGTTTACATTGACTACCGAAAACTCAACTTAGCCACTCAGAAAGATCACTTCTCTCTTCCCTTCATTGACCAAATGTTAGAGTGCTTAGCAAGACATGAGTTCTATTATTTCCTGGATGGATATTCAGGTTATAATGAAATTCATATCGCTCTAAAAGATCAGGAGAAAACCACATTTACTTGCCCATATGGAACTTTCGCATACCGACACATGCCTTTTGGGCTGTGTAATGCACCTGCCACATTCCAACATTACATGATCAGTATTTTTTCGACATGGTAGAGAGATTTCTAGAAATTTTCATGGACGACTTTTTTATTTTCGGTGATATATTTTCTGAGTGTTTACATCATCTAAAACTGGTCCTAGCATGGTGTAGGGAGAAAAATCTGACTCTCAATTGGGAGAAATGTCATATCATGGTCAAACAGGGTATTGTCTTAGGACATGTAGTTTCCAACAGAGGGATCGAAGTAGACAAGGCCAAGGTAGATCCTATTTCTAACCTTCCTCCTCCCAATACTGTCAAAGATATTAGATCATTTCTTGGTCATGCTGGTTTTTATCAATGTTTCATCAAGGATTTTAGCAAAATGGCTTGACCCTTGACTAACCTTTTAGCCAAGGATACATCATTTGTTTTCTCTCCCGAGTGCCTCAAAGATTTTGAATATCTAAAAAAGGAGCTAACCACAACTCCTATCATTCATGCACCAGACTGGACCTTACCATTCGAACTGATGTGTGATGCATCAGATTCTGAAATTGGTGCTGTCTTAAGACAACAGATTGATGGTAAACCGTATGTGATCTACTACACCAGTAGGACTCTGAACGATGCCCAGCAAAATTACTCTGTCATTGAGAAAGAGTTTTTAGCTGTAGTCTTTACCTTAGAAAAATTCAGGTCTTATCTCATTGGGTCTTTAACCAAAATTTTCACAGATCATGCCACACTTAAGTATCTTTTGACCAAAAAAGATGCAAAGGCACAGCTCATTAGATGGATTCTCCTACTTCAATAGTTTGACATTCAGATTCTTAATAGAAGAGGAGCAAAAAACCCTGTAGCTGATCACCTCTCTAGACTTCCAAATGCACCAATATCAACCGTCCCTATCAACGAATATTTCCCAGATGAACAACTCCTCCAAATCCAAAATGTTCCATGGTTTGCTGATATTGTGATTACTTGGTCATGAAACAGATCCCTTCTCATTGCTCCAAACAGGATAGATCATGTTTTCTTTCCCAGGTGAAATTACTAGGATGATCCACATCTATTCAAATACTATCCTGACCAGATCTTTATGAGGTGTGTTCTCACTGAAGAAACTAGGAGTGTTCTATCCTTCTGTCATGAGCAAGCATGCGAGGGCCACTTTGGCCGAAGAAAAATAACTAAAAAAATTCTCCAGTCCGGGTTATACTGGCCCACTCTTTTCAAAGATTCATTTGAGTTTTGCAAAACATGTAACCGCTGTCAACTCTTAGGGAAAGTTACTTGAAGAAATATGATGTCATTACAACCCATCTTAGCTGTTGAACATTTTGATTTGTGGGGTATAGATTTCATGGGACCATTTTTAAATTCCTTTGGAAATATCTACATTCTAGTAGCCGTCGAGTATATGTCAAAATGGGTTGAGGCAGTAGCTTGCAAGACTAATGACAACAAGGTTGTTGTCAAGTTTTTGAAGAAGAATGTTTTTACGCGGTTTGGAGTGCCCTGAGCGATCATTAGTGACAACGGTACACATTTCTGTAACCGTTCTTTTGAGACTTTGATGAGGAAATATTCAATCATACACAAACTATCAACTCCTTAGCACCCCCAAACCAATGGTCAAGTAAAGGTCACAAATAGGCAGATCAAACAAATCTTAGAAAAAATAGTTAATCATAATAGAAAAGATTGGTCTGTAAAATTGTGTGATGTTCTGTGGGCATACTGTATAGCATTCATGACAGAAGGATAGAACACTCCTAGTTTTTTCGGTGGGAACACACCTCCTAAAGATATTGTCAGGACAGTATTTGAATAGATATGGATCATCCCAGTATTTCACCTGGGAAAGAAAACGGGATCTATCCTGTTTGGACCATGAGAAGGGATCTGTTTCATGACCAAGTAATTCACAATATCAGCAAACCATGGAACATATTGGATTTGGAGGAGTTGTTCATCTGGGAAATGTTCGTTGATAGGGACGGTTGATGTTGGTGCATTTGGAAGTCTAGAGAGGTGATCAGCTACATGTTTTTAAAAAAAATTATCATAGAAAAAGAGCGTCTTTGAGAGAGTCTTCTGAACACTTTTGAGAAAGAGATCTCTGAGAGATAAGTAGTAGTTTGCAAGCTTGTAATCTTCATCAATAATCAAAGAAATTCTGGTGTGACTCCCGAGGACGTAGGCACGATTGTCGAGTCTCGTTAAAATCCGGTGTCTTCTTTATTTGTTCTTTCCTACATATTTTACTATGATTTCTTGCTTGTTATTTGTTCATCACAAGATCCGAAGGGCATGTTGCGTGGAGTTTTTATACAGGTTGTCAATAGATTAACCCTAACAGGGTAATGCAATTCGGTCGATTCAGCTGGTTCGGGTTGATAAACTTCAACCCAACACAAACCGAACACTAGTAAAAACCAAATCGAACTATCAAATTCTGGCCGGTTAGGTCGGTTTGTTCGGTTTGGACCGAACTATGCTCACCTCTACTTATGACGCAGCGCGGAAGTAGTAGCTTCAGAATCTACCAAGGCAATCTTCGAATCCACGAAGTAAATATTGAAGGAAAAAAACGAAATTTTATTAATAAAAAGTTATGCCTCTTAGGCTTATAAGATTTTACGTAAATAGAAAAAGAAATAAAACTTCTACAATGACTCAAACTCTTACAAGGACCCAAACTTTACCAAAAAATAGTAAAAGAATTCCTAAAACATTAAAATTCCTAAAAAGACTCCTTATGACTAGGAAAGTTAACTGGCAAATATGAGATCAAATCAGATTTGTTTCCTAATCAATACAGACTCCTAAAACATTACTAAAAATAGTAAAATGGACAAAAATACAGATATCTCTCAAACCGTAATGAATTTGGCGAAACGGAGGAAGCAAACCACTCGTCGAGATAGTAGATTTTCATATATAATTCGTCCAATTTCGACGTACGGTTTGAAAGTTATGACGGTTTTTTCGTAGCAAGTTATTTTCCTTGATCAGGCCCTCGTTTAAGCTTGTGACAGTCCCACTTTGACATAAACATGTCTGTCGTGTGTTCTACATCAACTTATATATAGCAAGTCATCATCGCCTCCCTGATCCCGGAGAGGCATTGTAACGCTTGATCTTAGCAACCACTGTTTGCTCACCTTGAGGATACCATACTGCTACAAATTATCGTTCACACTTCTCCTCAATATTATTACAATCCCAGTTATTAATCGATCATCAGAACTTTATTGTGAAACTTGCTGAGATTGGATTATCAACAAGTATTTGTTTTATAACAAATAAATTCCCTTAATTACGTTTTTTACGGTATTATAGAAATTTTCAGATTTGTTACTGAACTAGAACTCCCATATAACAGGTCGCATGAATTTATAATTATTTAACGATATGATGGTTAATTGGGACCAAAGTAGGATTATATTTTGCAGTGTAAGAATTTTGGTGAAATGCCTGCTTTATATGCTAAGTTGTTGATTCCTGAGCTTTTGGCAATATTCCTACGGATGGCATAATCTTAGCTTACACGGTTGATCGAAGAATAACTTTCCATTTTGACCGACCATTCTTTTTGTATGTTATACATGACAGCTTCCGGACGTACTCGACAACTCGATCTACTGTCTACAATGATCCTATCATTTATGCTTTTGTTGTTGTCTCATCCCATCAACACAAGTTACCTAAAATCTAGCATCTTTCTGCTGCTACTCCACTACAACCTCATATTTCTTGTTCTTTTTCCTTTTTTTGTTCAGTTTCGTCTCTAGTGAACTCTATGTGCCGTACAAGTAATCGACTTCAATCTGGCGCTGTTCCAAGTGCTTGTTCCATACGCGACGCGAATATGCTTTGTAATATTCTCTTTTTTAACTCCCATCCCCTCATCTAAAAGGGGAAAAAAAAAGCACAACATACATGCTTTTTTGGTCACAAAAGGAAGTACCCATCTCAGAATTTGAAGGTGGATGCTATTCTTCTTGTTTGTTAATTTGTTCCCGAAGAGGATATCCTGTATGTGAGTGGGATCCCACACCTGTCCTTTTATGCGTGAAGACATCCGATGATTGTGAAGCACGTGGGCGTGAGGGCCACAAGTGTGAACGCGTGAAGAGATCCGAATGCACATTGGTTTCGGCCGCTATATATATCTCTTAATTCGTGCCCTAGTTCTTTTTTTGTGCAAGAGCAGAGGGTGAAGAAAAATTGCGACTGTCTCTTCATTGGCTTCATGCAAAGGCAGGGCGGCGTGCAACAGGGGAAACGTAGAGAAGCAGGCGGCTGTGCAAGGGTTTTGTGTAGTCCTTTGTGCTGTTTTGAGAGGGTTTTTTGGCATCCCATTTGTGAGAGATTTGAGAGTTTTGTTTGAGGGTTTAAGTTGTGTGATTGTAAATCCTATTTGTACTCTCTCCCTCTAATAGTAGACCCCCCTTGTTGCCCCGTGGATGTAGGCAACTTACCGAACCACGTTAAAATTGGTTGTTTGTGCTGTGATTTGTAATAGCTTATTTAGGTTCCCTCGACAGGTCAGTCCTAGAACTAATGAGAGGAAGAGCTGATATCCCACTTTGTTAAAATATTTTACTTTCGATTCTTGTTTTCTTTATGAAACAGAGATTTAATTGAGATCTACTCTCTTGTCGAGCACCAGAGGTGCTGCCGAAATTTTCGCTACGTACAACAAGTGGTATCAGAGCTCGGGCTACGCTTTGGCTAATTGGAGGAGTAGATCGCTTTGGAAGTTCGTGTAGGGCTTCAGTTGGTGATAAAGGTGGGATTTTTACTATTAGTGATCTTGTCTACCGTAATGTGGGGTGAGATCTTTTGGAGACTCTTGTTAGGGTTTTAATTGGAGGTAAAAATTCTATCTTTATCAGTTTGGATCTATTCTTCATCTTGGGCTATTTGGAGGAGTAGATCACTTTAGAAGTTCGGCTAGGGCTTCGTTTGGAGATAAATGTAGGATTTTTTTTGTAAAAAATTCTATCTTTATCAGTTTGGATTAATTTTTCTTTTGTTCCGCATTGTTTTGTTGGTGCTTTGAGATAAATGGCCGAGAAAGAAGGATTTGAGGCTGGGATATTTGATTGTTGATAACGTGCATGGATTATTGAGAAGTGTTTTGACTTGCATATTGAAGTTCTGTGAGCACATTGGTATGAGCGAGAAGACCGAGGTGGAGTTTGGCACTTCTATCCATTGATTGAAGAGTCTTTTAGGTGGTATTTATGGTGGTGTTCATTAGGCATTTGGGAGCCTTCCAAGGAGGCATCATTGGAATGTAATCGATATTTGGTTTCCTATATTGAAGACTGTTCTAGGTATTGTTTGGGTTGCAACTAAATCCCGTTTGGATAAAGTTCTAGTAGTCTCTAACAGTTTTAGGAAGTGTATTAGCGGAAAGGTAAAGGTACTTCATTTTGATTTTAGAGGGAGGTACAAAAGGGACCTATATCTGTATTTGTGCCGAGCTCGCGGCAGTTTGAGATACTTCATTGGAGAGGAAACATTGGGACGACGAGATGAGATGATATTTTTGATTGGTCGTTCCTTTCTGGAGGAGCATCGACGTTTGATGTTGAGCATTGGATTTGGCTTCCGGGCTTCGACATATTTGAGTCATCTTGTTCATAGGTTGCCCACTGTTGCGTTTGAAGATTTTGAATCTGATGGAGCTGCTTCAGATTTTGGGTTACGCCGGATGTTTGGTTGCTAAGTATTTGGTCACATCGAGGATGTGAGATTTGATCTGATTACATGTTTGGGATTCAGAGGCTTGTTTTGTTATCAGTTGGAGACTCTGATTTTGTTCTAAGTAGGTATGTCACTTTTTGACTCTCGACAGGTAGAGGGTGTTAATCAGATCATTGGGATATCACAACAGGTGGAGTGTGATGCCACTTCACATTGGGTGGAAATTCCTCCATGTTCTCCAGATCATACTGCATCATTTTGGATTCCAGCTGAGGTGACATAGATTGAGAATCATGTTGGTTTGGATGCAGATGATGAATTGGTTGATTTGAGTGCAGCTGGTGGACATAGTTCAGATTTGGTTATGGCCATTGGTTCACCTCAGGAGGAGGTGTTTGGTTTGTTTCTCTTTAGGGCCATTAGGAGATCTATTAGCCGTAGATTTGTTGGTGATGCTAGAGAAGGGTTCCGAACTCTTCTAGTTGGATTGAGGGCCTTTGAAGGCCATTAGGTGAACTACGTGAAGGCTTGATTCCCTAGGTAAGGGGATATGTAGGCAGTCATTTATGATGCAGCCGATTTGGTGAGTTGATACTGATATTTGGAGAGTGTTCGCATTCTTGTTTGGGTCTCGACATGTTGTGGATTGAGTCCGTTGTCGTGAATTGTTTCACTTCGTACTAGACACAACAAGTGAGATATTTGGTTTGATTGGTGTTGGCTCAGTTTTGAGAAAACTTCATCGAAGTGAAGAATTGTGAGTGGGTTCCCACACCTATCCTTTTCCGCATGAAGACAACGGATGATTGTGAAGCACATGGGCGTGGGGGCCACAAGTGTGGACACGTGAAGAGATCCGAATACACATTGGTTTCGACCACTATCTCTCTCTCTTTATTTGTGCCCTAGTTCTTTTTTTGTGCAAGAGCAGAAGGTGAAGAAAAATTGTGGCTGTCTCTTCATTGGCTTAGGCAAAGGTAGGGCGGCGTGCAACATGGGAAACGCAGAGAAGCAGGCGGCTGTGCAAGGGTTCTGTACAGTCCTTTGTGTTGTTTTGAGAGGGTTTTTTGGCATCCCCTTTGTGAGAAATTTGAGAGTTTTGTTTGAGGGTTTAAGTTGTGTGATTGTAAACCCTATTTGTGTTCTCTCCCTCTAATAGTAGATCTCTTTCCTACTTGCCCCGTGGACGTAGGCAACTTGCCGAACCACGTTAAAATTGGTTGTTTGTGCTGTGATTTGTAATAGCTTATTTAGGTTCCCTCGACAGGTCAGTCCTAGAACTAATGAGAGGAAGATATGTTATCCCACTTTGTTGAGATAATTTACTTTCGGTTCTTGTTTCCTTTGTGAAATAGGGATTTAGTTGAGATCTACTCTCTTGTCGAGCACCAGCGGTGCTGCCGCAATTTCCGCTGCGCACAACACTGTATTGTATGTATGAATTAAGTTGCAGATATATATCTACATTAGGGCTTTGATAATTTACTGTTTAACAATAATGAAATCAAATTGGACTTATTTAGGAAGTGTTTCCGGAAGATATTCAAATTTTCTTCAAAATTTGTTGTGCCTTATTTTTCCTTGGCCCAACATCGGCATTCCCTTATCGAACCGTGAAAATGAAACATTTGTTCTGTGTGAATGTAAGTACTCTCACATTTGTTTTGTTTAAATTAAATTGATATGGGTGTAAAATTGCACGCAATTACTTGATTCTCAT
>BQKN01015177.1:0-10314 GCA_022839385.1 Asparagus kiusianus | reverse complement strand
TTGAAGACCTCAATTGTGTAGATAGACAATGGAAAACTTACAGGGGTAATCAAATTGTACAAGTAGTTGAAACAGTCACAACCCATTAAGGATAACCTGCACGCTGTGATTTGTTTGTACATATTACTCAATGCCTAATTTTCATTTAACCTTTTTTTACCCTTTTTTGTAACTTTGAACAGTAGGATTAAAAGGTATCTAGAAGTTGCACATGCCAATGCCAGCTGTCAAAAATAACATATATCTTAGATTTAATCTAAGACCATAAGCCAGCTAGCTATGCACTTTGTTAGATGCCTAGGTTAGGCCTCAATGTTACATTGACATTGCTAATTAAGTTAAGCCAATATCTACCTGCACTGTGTCAAAGAACAAGTTACAATTAAAGTCACTGTCAGTTTCATGTTATAAACACCATTTATCAAAATTACCTATCATACCTAGATAACTATGTTCTCCTCGCGCTACAATATTTTCTACCAAACGACACATACACTTTAACTTTAGTGAATAAACATGTCTCTGACTATATGATTTTCAAACTCTTGCATATGATGAGATACATTCTGGTTTTAATACCATAATCAAGAGAAGTTGACTTTTGATACACGTAAAACGTGAGTACTTCAAAAAGGGCTATAACAGCCATCTAATAGCATGCATGAACTATTATATTATAAAGGCAATCCGGATACTTCGAAGCTAATATTACACATGCTGATCTGGGTTTGCACTCACAATTTTGTTACATACAGGTTAGGCGCAAAGGCTTTACTCTGCAATATTGAAACATCATCTGTGTTTATGAAATTTAACAAAAAACACATACCCGCTCTATCATTAAGCCACAAACACATTTTCATGAAATAGAGAAACAATACTAATTAGACTAATTAATATGTATTCCAACAACTTAAGATACAAATTATAATTAAGTCTATGCAAGATTGCAATAAATTGAGGATGTACCAAATACCGACCTTCTTGAGCCACCTCTTTCAACTCAACTTGTTGCCGAAGTTCTGATAAACGATTTACCTATTCCACAAAAAGAAGTTAAAAGTAAGAACAAAGATTTCACTCCATAACATCGTCATCCGATAATTTTAAAAAAAAAAATTGCATGGTACCTTCTAAAACCTATCTTTTTAAAGATTTTAAAGTTACAAGCATTATGTTAGGATATTTTGCATTATTTTGCAAATGGATAATGTTCAAGATAATCTGATACAGGTTTAAATTGTTGTTATAAATGATTGCTGAACTGACATCTAAAAAGCTTTGTGCACTAAGTCATAACTCAAACTCGATACTAATTGCATAAATTATTTATATAACTATTTGGTCATGTGCTTTTTCTTGACTCTTTGATTTATTTGATGTCCAAAAATGAATAGAATTCCCTATAGCGCATATGTCATCTTAGCTCTTCACATAGACTTTATTGTTTTCATTTTGGTAGTGCATATAGACTTTTGTTGATCAGGGAAAATTGGAAAGCCATTCTCAATGGCTTCATCAACTTAATTTCATGATACAGAAATGGCAGGCCTTATTATTCACTAGATAGTAGCAGAGGTCTAGTGGCATGACCCTCTCTTGCATAGTGGCCCTGAAGGAACTAAAAAACAAGTCTCAACTAATAACTCTAGGTATGAGGTTGACAATTGGTCACCAAATTTGGTTAGTCATTTCTAGAAATTAATCAACTTTGGACATGCTTTAGCTGATTCCATTGCTTGTGTAGGGAATGGTTTTATTATCGGCTGATAATCCGATATTATAACTGAGTTATCGGATTTGGGAGCTTTCCGCTAGGATAAGTAGGATTTTAATTGGTTATCGTTTTTTTGGGGTTTATCAGCGAGTTATCAGCGATAAAGATACTTATCGACCGATAATGGAGGCCGTAAATATCGGCTTTATCGGCTATGTTTTCAGTTGAATTTTTGGGTAATGGGTAGTTATTTAGTGAGTTCTTAAACCCGACCAGATCCGTTTTTGACAATAAAACAAAGTTTTTAACTTCAGCCCTAATCCTTCGTGAATCTCTCTTCGCTCTCAGTGCGGCTGTGCTCTCATCCTCTTCAAACTCCATCGAGCTTAAGATCTCTGTTCCCCTCAAACTCAGTTGACCTCGTCGCTCGCCTCCCCGACCTCGAAGCTCACCTCCGCTGATGTCGCTCGTCTCCCCAACCTCGCAGCTCACCTCCGCTGACGTCGATCGTCTCCCTGACCTCGAAGCTCACCTCCATTAACATCGCTCGCCTCCCCGACCTCGCAGCTCACCTCCGCTGACGTCGCTCGTCTACCCGACATCGAAGCTTACCTCCGCTGACCCAAACATTCGCCTCCAGCGCTCCGCTCCTCTTCGAAACTCCATAAATCATCAACGCAAGTTAGCAACAGGTAAATATTCACTACTCAGTTGTTTTTTCTCTCCAATTCATTTCTTCTCTTCATCTGATTATATTATTTTTCACTGCAATTAGTTTATAGCAAACTAATTTTAAGCAAACTTGAATAAATATGGTAACTTGGAGACTTGTATAGCAATTAGTTTATACTTTATAGCAAACTTGTAATTAATTTTAAGAAAATATTGTGACTTGTGAGACTTGTATAAGAAATTAGTTACAAGTCCTAAAAGTTTTTTCGCCGTAATTAGTTTATAGCAAACTTGTAATTAATTTTAAGAAAATACTATAACTTGTGAGACTTGTATAAGAAATATGGTAACTTCTGAGTTGTGAGACTGTATAAGCAAATTTAATTTTAATTGCAATTAATTTTGAGCAATTAGTTTCAACTGCAACTAATTTTTCACTGCATCTACATTTTAGTTTTTACTTTAGCTAATTATAACTTGTACTTTTTAGTTTTTACTTGAGCAATTAGTTTTAACTGCAACTAATTTTTCACTGCAACTACTTTAGCTAATTATAACTCGGTCAATCACTATTCACTACGACTAATATTGATTAGTTTTACAACTTAGATCTACAGATAGTTTACAATTACTATTTTAAGTTGTCTTCCTCAATTCCTTGGAATCTTGATGTCATTTTGAACTCAAGTCTACAACAAAATAAAACTGATGTTGGGCATAAAGTTTTATGACGTGATGAAATAAATAAAATAAATATACAATTATGTAATTGTGTTTGCCATTTTATTTTCAAACTTGTGTTCACAGTTCACAGTTCACTCTCTCTTAAATGTTGACCGAAGAATGTCTTCTGAAGGCCAAGCGTCTAATAAACCACCAAAGCCAGGCGGTAACGATTCTTGTTGGGCATATGGTGAGCAGGTTGGTAATGATGCTTTAAAGGTTTGTTGCAAGTTTTGCGGGCAGTCTATGTGTGGAGGTATATGCCAGTTCAAACAACACTTAGCTAGAATCAAAGGGAACTGTATGCCATGTGAGAAGGTCCCCGAAGATGTAAAGAAAAAAGTTAATGAAATTATTGATAGTGCCAAGAAGAATAAGGGTGCAGAGGAGTTGAAGATGCGGGATTTACTCGATGACGTTCATATAGGGGAGGAAGAGGGATATGAAGGGAGTGTGACCGCATCTACTCAGAGTCAGAGAAGCTCACTATCATCCTCCTTCAAGACGAAAGGGTCAATGGACGCTTTGCGTGCCGCTCTCATGAGGAGTTGGCCGAACTAGTATTAAAAATGAAACAACCGGTGATGGACAGCAAGTACAAGAAGAAGGCAAGAGATGATGTGAACAGGTACATCGGGACATTGTTCTATGAAGCCGACATCCCTTTTAATACCGTAAGTATTCCTTCTTTCATACAAATGGTGCAGGCAATTGGAAAGTTTGGAGCCTTCTTGGATGCTCCGACACCGTATGAATTGAGGGAGACTATTCTGCAGAAAGAGGTGGATGAGACAAGGGGGAGTGTTGAACATTTTAAGAAGAACTGTGCACTTAACGGGTGCTCCGTACTGACCGATGCTTGGAGTGATCGGAAGATGAGAAGTATTATGAATATAGTTGTGCATTCAGATGGAGGATCAACATTTTTGGGTTCATGTGATGCATCGGGCAACAAGCATGATGCGAATTATATATGCAACTACGTGGAGAAAGCAATTGAAGAGTTAGAGGCGCAGAATGTCATGCAGATTGTCACTGATGGAGCTTCAAATAATATGGTAGCCGCAAAAAGCTTAGCAATTAAGAAGCCAAATATATTTTGGACAAATTGTGTGGCGCACACTATTAATTTGATGTTAGCTGATATAGCCAAAATAAGACCTATCCGGAATACAATTGCAATGGGAAAAACCGTGTCAGTGTACATCTATAGCCACACAAGATCTCTTCATGTGATGAGAGACTTTGCACGGCTGACCTTGTAAGACCCGGGGTGACGCGATTCGCTATGGCATTCCTCGCTTTGGAGTCATTGAGAGATAAGAAGAAAGTGTTGAAGCAAATGTTTGTCTCTAATGAATGGATGGAATGCGAGTTTTCAACAAAAGAAGCGGGGAAAAAAGTACGGTACAATTTAAAAGTTAAAGTTTATAACTAGTAACTTAAAATATTCATTTGCACTCTATATTCTATTGTATTACTGATTATTTTGTTGTTTGTTTGACTGTTTGTAGGTTGCTGAGATCATTCATAGCAACAAGTTTTAGGACAATATTGACCTTGCCCTTAAGAGCTTTTCTCCTTTGGTGAAGGTTATAAGGAGAGTAGATTGTGATAAAATCCCCTCAATGGGGTTTGTGTATGGAGACTTGTTGGAGGAGATCAAAGAGGTCTTTCGGAATGAAGAGAAGAAATATCTTCTTATAGAGAAGATTATTGATAAAAGATTCGATGCCAAGCTTAAAGAACCACTCCATAAAACGAGATATTATTTAAATCCTTATTTCTACTATCCAAATCTTATGGAGATTGAATAGGATGGAAGTTTCTTGAGTTGCTTTGTTGATTGTATGAACAAATTCTATCCAGATGATGGTGACATGCTTAGCAAGATTGGAGACCAACTCTCTGATTATCACCACCAAAGCGGATCATTCAGGAGAGATCTTGCAAAGAGAGAAGCAAAAAAAAACCTAATAATATTCCGGGTATATTTTCATTTTCCATTCAAATTAATTTAGTGATTTGACTAATTCCTGTTTGAAAGTTACAAGTTACTAATTGTTTTCAACTATGACTTAACTAGTTATATGGTGGAAACTTTTTGGGACTGACGCTTCCGAGTTGAGGATGATGGAAATGAGAATTTTGGGCTTAACAACTAGCTCTTCGGCCTGTGAGAGGAATTGGAGCACTTTCAAGATGGTAATGGCTTTTTTGAAGTATAAATCATATTTGATCACATTTGAGACTAATTTGTCCTTACTTCTTTGTGATTCTATTTTGTAGATTCATACAAAAAAGAGAAATAGACTAACGCACTAGGCATTACATGATTTGGTAATTGCTTTTGCTTTCTTTTAGATTTGCTCTTTGAATGTTTACGAATTATGAACTATTTGTTGCTTTTAGAACTTGGTTGATTGGTGATTAGCTTATGTTTGTTTATGGATATTGATAATGGGTCATAACTACTAAATATCAACTTGATAAGTTAGTTTATAAATCTCATGATTACACAATAATTATGTAGATGCCTAGATGATTCTTCATTCTTGATGTTATCTTGTTATTTGCTTGTTTATTATTCCATTTTGACTAACATTTTATTTTTTTAAGGTTATGCAATCAAATGGTTTCATCGTGCGATCAAGATGCAAGTTTCACGTTCTACAATTGGTTAGTGATTCTAAACATGATTATTTATATTTTGGTATGTTTGTATTTCATTAAGTAGTTAAATTATATTTTTTGGATATTATATTATATATATATATATATATACACCATCCAGTATATCACTCCGATAAATACTACTTATCCCCGATATATCCCTGATTTTCGCTATCTGATAAGAATTTTGACCGTCTGATAAATCCCCGATAACGGATATTTAAAAGCTTGGTGTAGGGCAATGATGATAAAGGTGATTAATAAATTAATACTTTTACAGGTTCTGCAATGCAAATTAGATTAACTGTTAACTGTAAATAATATACATGCAAATTTTACTCTGATTTTTTTTATTGTTATAACATTCTTGGTTTTACCTTCAAAAAGCTACAACATTGCTTGCATATATTTTTATTGTACATCCATATATTTTGATTTTTCACGACATGCTTTTATATTTTCATGCTTCTTGATCCTTGTAATGTTTCTCATAACTCTTGTATAGCTTGTAAACTTTTATCTTAAATGAAGAATGGTTGATCTAAGTAAAATCTTCATTGCCATTTTTTTAAATTATCTTGAAACCATGTACTAAGAGATACTAGTTACATGCTTTTAAACCCTTTGATACATTTTTTATCATCAAACAATACTTAAGTACCAAAAATATATAGATCGGAGTTTATCCGTCTTCCTCTAGATGAGACCAAGGAATGCAAAATTACAAAGGTTTGTCAACCACCTGACTTCGTGGAAGATCCTCTTTCCTCTATAATAGTGTTCAGTTAGAGGTAAGGTTCGCACTCTAAGAACTCATTTCCATAATAACGAGTATCTGAAATAAAAATGATTTGGATCAATATGTGGCACTCTCTGGAGGAGTTTGTTCATAAGTTAAATGTAGTTTAGACTGAGAATACAAAGGGAGTGGTTTAAAAGTCATGGGAACAAGCAACTAAGTCTGCTAGTTAAGAGGAGTTATATGTCATATATGGACTTAGTTAATGGAGTAAGCACGAGGGATAGAGTAATATGAACGTGGATTGAGATAATGGAAAAGGATATGGTGGTAGCTGTTCATTTAATTAGTGGAAGATAATATCCCAATAAAGTCAAAGATCCATGTAGATGACTCCAATGATTTGGTAGAAAAGGTTTTACTACTGTTATGATTGGTGATGTATATTTTGTTCGTTCTTCTTCTTCTTTTTTAAGGATAGGTAAAGAACATATAATATTACAGTTGATTATTAGGAATCTTCCACATTTAGAATGGATAAATTTTACTTGCTACGACCTTAACCCACTTGAGTCGAACAAATTCTTTAGGCAGATTTTGGACCCGACAGAAATTGGATCAAATGTCCAAACTCAGACATCTTGACCAAACCTAAACCTCTATATGAATCTTGATGACTTGAGTAGTAATTGTATTGATGTTCAATCTCGATTCTCGATGACTTGAATAGTAATTGTATTGATGTTCGCCAGGAAATTATGCCATGAAGAAATGCTTTCTGAGAACAGCTTACATGATTAGGATCAAAAGTCAAGGAATAATGGTTTAGGCTAATTATATCTTCCCTTCTACCTTTACTGTTTGTTCTTTTTCCTAAGTGGTCGGCAGATAAAAACCCAATCATGTTTTTTACCGAAACCAGGATCATCTTATAACCGTAGAAGGAGAAAAGACATACATGCAAAAGGTTTTATCTCAATCATAGATATTCTTCTTCCATGCATGAATATGGACATATGTTAGAAATTTGAGATAGGACCATGTTTGGAAAAGCAGATATTTAGTGGTTCCGCTCCTAACAGGAAATTCTAAGAACATTCAATAACATAGAAACTGACCAAAAGGGTCCATATACATAGAACGATAAGTTACAAAGTTATCCATCAAATTTAATTTATAACCAAATACAAAACTTTGCAGGGTTTAAATGACAAAGAAATGAATTTAGCATGAAGCCCATACTATAGACAAGAAAGAAAGAAGACAATGGAAAACTAAGATATGATCAACAATGAGTCTAGCAGTAAAAAGTCAACATCAGCATTAATATGCTACGGAGCTACAGAAGAAAATTTTACATACACTAGGTTCATAAATGACGATATCTGAAATAGAACAATTTATACTCTGATACATGACCATCTTAAGACAAACAACTGCAAATGTTCCTATTTGATTATATCTAATAAGAAAATTTCCCACACCTTATCAATGATTGATCACAATTGTTATTGCAAACGGTGAACTAGAAAATCAACCAGATGTCAAAATGTTTGCACAGTAACACAATCCATCACATGTGACAAGGATTATATGTCACTTCTGGATGATAAAAAGTGCCAGGAAGTAGACAAGAAATAATTTTTTGGATTTACATCCAATTTCATTTGAAATTACTAAAGGCGAACCATTTTTTGGAAGTTTCTATATATTAGAAATATTATTCAATGCTATGCCTCTGGATAAAAAGAATTCCACAGTGAATATTTTTCTTCCCCCTTCTAATTTATTTCTTACTCTGGGAAAGTTTTAGATGGTGCTTCTTGATTGCAAAGCATTTCCTAAACCTATAGGATTAATTCTCCTACCCACCCATTTGCCATTGGTCATACTAGATTTTTTGGTAACTCCTTTCCGAGTCCTCAATCAAGGATTTGGCAACTCTTCAGGTTTGACATACGATTTCAGATGATCAAAAAATTTGAAATTTCCATGTGTACTCCCTCTCTAATGTTTTAATGCATCTGCTGAGAGAATGATGATATAAGTATAGAGTATCTACTACACATGCTAATTGCAACAATTTAAGAAAGGCAATATCATTATACCAGGAGAATCTTAAAAGAGTGGGAAAAACAAGGAAAGATTACAAGGAATAAGACATACCTCAACTTCCAGATTCCATTCTGCTGTTGCAAGAGACCTAGCAAGCTCTGCATTTTCTGTCTGCAACACCTCAACTTCAGTAAGGACCATAAATTCCAAAAGTGCATTTACTTTAAGTTCTACTGGTAACTATTTTTCAACTAGAAAATTTGGATAAGAGAACTAAAAAGGACTATGGCTTCCGCTGTGAAAATTATTAAAGAACATAAATACATAGAGACTTACTACACCTCAAGCTTAGCCAACCGAGCAAAGGCTTCCATTCGGGTGCTGTTGTGTTTTTGTTTCTCTAAGTCGACTGCCTCCATAGTTTCCATCATATTCATCTGCAGTTCTGAAGCCTGGCCAAATAAAGAAGCACATTACAAAGTCACAACTGGTTATGTGAGAGGTAATCATGATATGTGACATCTGCAGCTGCAATCCACTAGCTTAGGATCTTTGAAGGATCCCAAGATTTGTACAGGTTGCTACTACTTCATACAAGATGAAATAAAGTAAATGTAGTCAGAATCATGCTTTGCTTTAGCTTCACATTGAAAGTTTAATATTAAAATATGCCAAACTATATGAAATAATATTTTATATTTCAGCAAAACCTGAGGGGGGAAATGGCAAACTAAGGAAACAACATATACAACAAATTTCAGGAAAGAGATGCCTCTGTGCTCAATCCACACTACATATTGATGGTTTGGATGAGGTTTTTGCACGGAAACAAGTTTCAATAGGGAATGAATATAAAACTGATAGAAAAGGAAGGTTTGCGAACAATAGACAATATACATCTCTTAAAGAGGGAGTGAAGGTGAAAATTGAAGAGAGAAATGAATACAAGAAAATGAAGAAGGGCACAAGTACTTGAAATAATGTCTCCTTTTTGTAATTATATTTATGTCAGCGCCATTAGGGGTGGACCTTCTTCATTTTCTCGACCTCAAGTAATTGAAAGAATACCTGGTGTGATTGCTATACTTCGAAGGTTATAAAGAATTAAAGTTTGTAGTTTGTGCACATGAATGTGATGAAAGCTATTCAGGCATCAGAAAGAATTATAGACCATGTACTTAGAGTGTGGATCATGTGTACAGGCTCGTGACAATATGCAATTATTTTGCAGAGTGTAGAACGCATTAATATGGGTGTGGTGAAAAGAAATGTAGCGAAGGGATACTATAACATTGGATTTCATTATGCATTGTTGTGTTATACAGATTTGGTCTTGTGGTTTCTGTATTGAGGGAATGGTGACAGGAGGAAATCTGGGCTGCTAATCACACTTTGTATGACGCATGAAAAGACATTCGTACCAATCACATTCATGGATTCATTATCAAATATCAAGAAGTTAGTTTTTTGGAATGCACAAGAATAACTTGTGAAGCAAATAGGAAAAAATAGTGTGTGTGTGTGTGTATATATATATATGAGAAAAATGGGTAAGCTTGGTACCAAGCACAAAAAGTTGTGCTTGGTAATGAGGTGGCATAATCCCCTCCACTCATTCAAATGGTTTCATATCCTTATGTACTCCTCAACCCATGTGAATGTGATCCCCCATTTGAATGAGTGGAGGGGATTGTGTCACCTCACTACCAAGCACAACTTTTTGTGCTTGGTAGTG
>BQKN01015136.1:0-13549 GCA_022839385.1 Asparagus kiusianus | reverse complement strand
CGTTTTGATTTGTTGCCTGCTTGATGACGCGAGGGTCGGTGTGGGTTGAACTCCTATGAACGCGAGGGTCGCTCACGTTGAGTTGTGACTTGGAAACGCGGGGGTCGCCTGCACTTCCATACTTTGTGACGCGGGGATGACTTCCGCGTTTTAGAAGAAGCTTGTTGACTTGTGACTTCTTCTGTAAGGTGTTGCAAAGACCGTTGTTCTGTAATCCTCGCTTTAGCTGTTGTGGAGTGTGAAAGTCGTCAATTTGTAACCTTCACTGTAGATTGTTAAGACTGCTGAATAGAGTTTCCATCAGTTGTCGGAAGTGTCGTCGAATCGTAACTCTTCTCGATCTATGTGAAAAGTCCTCCGTTTGCAGTTTCCTCGCTTATCGACCCGAAAGCTATTTGATTGTAGCTTTCGTTGTGAGAGCTAGACGGGAATCAACCTCCATAGTGTCTTTTAGACGAATATTTGCCCACAGCTCTCTACCAAGCAACCCACCAACTAAGTCCAACCTTTTATTTCTGAAATCATCCCACTGCTCATCAGCATCTCTAATAGTTGCTAATATACTATTGGTCATGTTGTTGTCACAACCATCAAGATCAATCATCTCAGAAATGAGGTCGTGTTTGCGGTGATCGTGGAAGTCGTTTGATTGTGACTTCCGTTATCGGGGCTTGCTTTAATCAGCTATCCATTGTGATTTTTAGACAGCCTACAGCAGCCACAAAGATGTCAGTACATGCAGCTATGTACACGACATGATTCAAGTCCACCCAAGCTGACGCTTGACTTTACCATTCTCCCTTAACTTTCTCCTCCTAAGGCGCTTTCTTCAATTTAAACAGGAAATTTCCGATTCTGAATTCCCCCTTACCTTTTATTATCTCCTAAAATTTTGGCATTCTCTTCAAAATTTAGAGTCGGCATTATCCAATTCCTGCTCATTGCGGTTCTCCTTAAGAGGAAGGAATTCAAAATAATTGATATTAGGAAAAACTGCATAGTCCACAGACTCCAGTTTTGATCTTGGATTCACATTAGCACGAATCCATCCTTCCGAAGCCCCATAATAAGCACTCAGCACTGGCAGATTTCCAGCATAACGTTGTAATTTCCTTGCGTAAGGATCCATTGATCCGTCATAATTCCATACACATACTTCGCATTAGGCCAGAGCTCTGGAATCATATTGCACCAATTGCTTAAACTTATGCATTTCCTATATATTGTATCAGCCAAATTTCGATTAGGAGTCAAAATCTTAGAAACAACTTTTTTGAGTGAAGAAATTATAATTTTATTTGAGAGAATCCCTTCTCTTATATCAGCACAGAGTTCTCCCCGAACCTGTTCAAATGTTCTCAATGCATGAAGAATGATGAAGGCAAATGCAGAAGAAATTATCTGCACCTCTTGAGAGTAAATTAACCCGCACAAGAGATGACGGTACACTGACTGGTTGTAGTCTACGCAGAAACTGACTTCGTCTGGGCTACATCATTGAGAATGGATGTCCTGCATTGTGTTCTTGAACTGTTGGCTTCGGTATACGTTAGTTGTGCTTGCTGTTGCAATTAGACCCCCTTTAGTTAGAGATTATTTGCTTGCGTATATGAATTGGAGAGATTTTCCATCATTCATGAGGTATTCTCTGTGAAATTGGTCTTAGTTGAGTTCATCAGAAATATATTGACATACACGATTTATCTGGAAGTTTAAGTTGGTAGGTAATGGCATATGCTTCATAATGAATATCAAGCCAAGAGATTTAAATGAGCATGCTTAAAGGTGCTGTAGTATAATTTTTTCTCATGGGAACATTAATTTTATAATATATTTTTTCCTCAAAAATGAATTTCATAATAAATTTACCTACAATGAACAAAAATAAACTTACATATTTATAAAAGCAAATGACGTGTGATAAATCTGCATCGTGGATCACAACATTTCCTCGTTGAAGGGAATAAGCTTCGATTTTCCATGTGTCGTACCAGAACTACAACAAATATACAAGCTTTCAAAACTTATGAGGGGAAAATAAAAGTTAGTTTTAATAAAAAAACATTAAAGAGAAATTTTAGTACCTCAACGACAATGCTGTAACTGGCCTCCCTGTTAGAATTGGTGAATCATCACCATCCACGATTCTCTGTAAATAAGGTTCCAGGTCCTCATGAGTGACAAGAGGAATATAGGCTTTAAAGCTTTCAGGATCAGTTCTCCCTCTGAGGCCTGAAGCCTGTAAGTATTCTGCTTGGCCATTTTGTTCAAGAATCTTTTGGAGTATTTCTTTTTGAACAATGGCAGCATTGTTAGACATTTTCTCAAATTCTTCTATCTCTAGCTCCACGGATTTTGAATTCATTTTGGGGTTGCAAGTAACCATTCAGCTGATACTATAGCAACTGAGCCTACAAATAATTGAAAATTCATGAAAAAAGTAGTCAAAGTAATTAAGTGCCTCGTGCAATAGTCTTAAAGGTAAATTTGAATAAACAGTAGATCATGGTCCTCAAAAGGGCAGAACATAGGGGGGGGGGGGACTTCAGCCGGTTAAGGGTAAACAAACATAAGTTTAATGTTTTGGGGATGAAGAAATAGTTCAATTAATGTCATGCTAATGAAACCAGACTGATACATTCATCAAGTATAAGTTTTACAAGAGGATATTGGGCGTGTTCATGATAAATAAGTGTGCATGTACCTGTGCCGGGTGTCTGGATTAGAAATGTAACTTAACTATTGCAATATGAATCAAAGAGGACTAACAACTATATGGTACATACAAATCAGTGAATCGTGTAGATGATTCCACAGTGTGTTTAATCTTAGTCAAGATACTATCAACCATACAGAAACAAACTATTTCCAAAAAGTTACTAAGAAAAATTAGCATATTAGTATATTTGGTTGACCCTATGTGACAGATTGATATATTTTCTTACTCTGGTGATGATATGGTATATTTTGTGAACCACGGTGACAAATACCCCTGTTTTTTGGCCAAAGCCAAAACTTCGGCAAAACAAAGTCGCGTGCATCCGTGTGTCTGCTCAAATTAGGTCTTAAAAAAGTTAGGGCTCAAATTGGGGATATTCTTTTTCCTCCTAGGGTTAATTTGGTTATGGCAACTGAGATTGGAGATGGAACACCGCACATGACCCTCTTTGGCCGAAATTTTTTCTCCGGCCTGGCATTTGTCACTGTGGTCCACAAAATATACCATATCATCACCGGAGTTAGAAAATATACCAATCTGACACATAAGGTCTGTAGGCATCGAAAATTACCTATAGGTCTCCACGAACGGCTCAGTGCTAAGAAAAGACGATGAACGTCACTATCCAAGTCACAGAAGTTTGATTGATGTCAACGAACGCTTGAAGTGAATCGACGAACTACGTGAAGTAACGGAATTTCAGAATAACAAGGATACAAACTGATCGGGAATCTCGTGTCGTTCACAAACGACGAAATACACTTCGTGTCTTATTTATTCCACAGATGATCTAATCATTGGAGCTTATAGAACTCCTCGTCGGATTACCAACGCACTTTGAATCGCTCAAATCCGAGTTCGGATGAAGAAGTTACGGCGGAAACGGACGAATATGCAAAAAGAAGCGTCTCAGCCCGAGTTGAGACACCCCAAGGTGTCTCGGCACACTGGGAGACACCCTAAGGTGTCTTGGCCCGAGCTGAGACACGCTAAGGTGTCTCGGCCCGAGCCGAGGTGTCTCGGCCTCGCTGAGACACCCTGGGGTGTCTCCAGCCCTAAAAATAGGCTGTTATGCGGTTTTAACCGCCTGAACCTCCTTGGAGCCTATAAATACAGCCCCTGGAGCCTCATTTTTTCAGATCTGGAATTCTCGTGCCTCGGCGAAGCCCTGCAAAACTGAAGACTTAAAGTACACAGATTTCAGAGAGGAGGAGGAGTTAGATCTGCAACCCGGTTCGTTCCTTAGGATTATCCCGTTGCGGTAATCTTAAGAAGAGTGATTATCTCGCTTCGCCGAGATAAGAGCTACGGTTTCTCGATCCCTTTGCGGATAGATGAAACTCTGTCCAAATATTGATCGTTCGGTGGACCACGGACTAACGCGTCCCTGTCACAGGCCAAGATCCCACGCAAGCAGCGGGCGATAAACACTCGTTGCATTTGTTTGAAGAGAATTGTATTTTTTTTGTTTTCATTGTGTAAAAGTCTTATAAAAAGGCTAATTTTTGTATTCGTTGTAAACGTCTGAAGTTTGTAATGAATCCTGCAATAAAATAATTATTTTTTACCGCAAACAAGCTGGCGACCACAGTGGGAGCCAACAGCCTCGCTGCCGAGGCTGTCGTGCCGTAGCCGACGATCAAGATCCCCGTGGCTGAAAAGGTCGACTACGAATTCGACCAGCAGAAATTTGAAGAGTACATCTCCTCCTCCTCCTCTAGATCTGTTCCTCCTCATAAGCTCCGGAAGATCTCCTCCTCCCAGAAGATCCGTCGGTCTCCAGATCTGAAGACCCAAGAAGTCGATCTCCACGTCGTCGCTGCTACAGTTGCACCTTGCAACGATCCGCTGGCATCCAATGAGACCAGATCTGCAGATCTGAACTCCTTCATGATTAAGGAGCCGACTGCTGAAGGTGCGCTAACTCTATCGAAGAGAGCACGTCAAAGGAAACGCCAACGTCTCGCGCGCCAATTCGCCAAGGCTTTGGATCAGGTGGATAGACTCCATTACCAAGCAGATCTGGAGTTCAGAAAGCGCCAAGTGGCTAATCTGTCACCACGATCAGCATCAGAATCCTCCTATCGACCTCCAATTAACGAATGAGTTCGTGTCAAACGAACCCGCTCTACTCTCGAGGAGCGAATCCAGAAGTGCCGCGCCTTGCTTGCGCATGCCCGGACCCTTGTGCGAAAAGCACAGGAAATGCAAAAGGAAGAGGCAGTTAAGAGATCGCCAAGATCTAAGCAAGTTTGGATGCCAAAGGCCAAATCAACGCCTAAGGCAAAAGCATCCGAGGCTGCTCTCCGGCCTTTGTCAACTCTAGATCCCGCTCCTATTGCTCCCGCACCTCCGGTGAAGCCTTATGACAACGTGGATCTCCCCAAATCTAGAGTCCTATTAAAGGATCACATCGGTTCTCTACCCGAGGATCGAGGCAAAGCACCTATTAAGGAACGCTTGGGACCATTGAAGGAACCCCGAGCAAACATCCAGACTGGAGGTAGTACGCGACCTCCTAACAAGTTGATTTCTACAACAGCCCACTTGGAGGTACGTGCAGAAAACCAGGAGCCCGTTAAGGTTTCACCCTCACAAGGGTGTGATTCCAAACGTGTGACTCCTGTAGATGCCAACAAGGCAATGTTTACTCAGAGGAAAACGCGTCAGACAGATGAACCCGTTATACCTGAGAATCCATGTAAGCAGCCGATAGGTTACTCCGACCGCAATGTCGATGAGTTGTACTATAGGGCTGGGGGTACGAATAAATCTCGAAAGAGAAGTACCTGGGAAGCGGACTCTCACTCCGTGTAACAAAATTATCAGGGCAGTATTATCAGCGTGTAGCTACCCCAAGACCGCTCCACGGAGGGTCTCGATATTCGAGAGTATCTCCACAGAAGCATTGAAACCCAAATCAAGGCGTTTTAGCAAGAGGTGATCAGCCAATCGAGATGATGAACTCCCAGCATTTACCATCAATATGGTCGATAAGGGGAAGTCTTCGATTACTTCTAACCCCGATTTTTCCCCAAGAAAGAGAGTCAATTCGGGGATAGCCCAACTAATGTCTCGGCTTCAATTAGAAGCCGTCGGGCCTGAACAATCCGTAGTCATCACCAATGTGACTGATAAGAGGAAATCTATCGGACCTTCTGATTCGGACCCCCTCATATCACATCGTTTAACTCGGCTACGTGCAGGGACTACTAGACGAAGAGATTATTTGAGGATGACCAGAGGACTATCCTCGGATGATGAAGCGTCGGACGCTTGCTCGGCAGTCGCTTCAGAAGCCACCGTATCCAGTCCCGGATAATCTCGTGAGGTGTTTATGATCAACACCGAGGAAGTAGCCAAAATGGTTGATGATGCTTTAGCTAAGCAGAAAGAAGCATTCAAGATCGAAGTGGAAATGGCTATGCAGGAGATGAGACAAATGCACGACCAACAAATCCGAGCTTTATCGAATCAGCTAGGTGAGTCCATCCGTCGCAGCACTGCTAACCAAGCAGGTAGCGATTCAGATGTGGATGAACACAACGCTGGGGGTGGTCCCACTAAAAATAACGACGCTAGGGGTGGACCTACCAATGATGATAACACGGGAGGTGGTCGCATTATTCCTCTCGAAAATTGTCCAAAACAGGATATAGATGAGGATGAAAAGATGAAGGACCTCGAGAGCAAAATTAACGCTTTAATGTCTGCTCAAGAGATAAAGAAGACCGGCATTCTGTGTCCTTACCCGAAAGAGTGGGATTCGATCCCGTATCCAGTGAAGTTCAACCTGATCAATTTCACGCCGTTCGACGGGAAGGGCTCGCCCACTCAGCATCTAATCTACTTTAAGTCCCACTTGGGCATGATTTCTGGCAACGATCCCTTGATGGTTCGGTCATTCGTTGGCACCCTTCGTGGGCCTACCTTCGATTGGTACCGCCGTCTCAAGGCTGGAAGCGTCAACAGCTGGGAGGACCTGGAGAGCATGTTCCTCGTTCATTTCTTCGATGATGACGCCGAAGTGCCGATCAGGACACTCTTCGATGAGAAACAAAAAAATGGAGAGTCGGTGGATACCTTCATCAAACGCTTTTGTAATCAAGTAATGAACTGCAAGGATCCCGTCACTGAGGAATTCGTCTTGCAAACCTGTCATAACAACTTGTCCATTAACATCTTGGACGTTATGGGAGTAGAGCCACTCAATACCTGAAAAGAGTTGAAGGTGCGCGGAGAGCAGGCCGAACGCTTCCTCAGAAGGAGGAAGGTCGAAAGAAACCAACCGATGGTTAACCCTCTAAATTCGAGTCTCATGTCCCATGATGAAGGGAAGGCACTTACAATAGTTGTTGACGTTAATCAGACGTCGCAACAGCAGCCCCGAAGACAGCAGAAGACTTCGGATCCGAGGCTCCAAAAAGAGTACTCATTCAAAGATGAAGACGTTCCAGCCATCTTCAAGACCCTTCTTAAAAACAACAAGATCAAGCTACCACCCATCACAAATCAGGAGGAAGCTAACAATACTACAGATCTGAAGTACTATGCGTACCACAGGAAGATCCTTCATCCCACCAAGGTTTACTTTACTTTAAAAAATAGCATCCAGACATTGGTTGAAGCCAGCGTCATAACGCTAGGATAAGCCAAATGAGAACGGCAACACTCCGACAAGTATAAGAGTATAAACTGCTTCTCAAGACTCCGACAAGTATAAGAGTATAAACTGCTTCTTAAGACTCTGACAAGTATAAGAGTATAAACTGCTTCTTAACACTCCAAAGAGTATACGAGTATAAACTGCTTCTCAATCCTCCAACCGGTATAAGAGGTTAAACTGCTCCCTGATACTCCAATAGGTATATGAGTCTAAACTGTTTCCTACCGTTGACGGGAAGTTCCTGGAGAATTTTATACGTAATATTCTTAAGGATAACCCGATCACTCAACCAAATGCAATGATAAACCCAGTTTCGCGAGGAAGCTGGGGGTGGATGATTCATGTAACGGGAAGTTCCCGAAAGAATGTTACATATAATTTTCTTAGGGATAACCTGATCATTACAACTTAGATGATAAAGATTAAACCCCCATTGTGATTTGTATGAGTCAACACTCCCGTTATAATTTTTATTCTCACTCTCACTGTCTACCTGGTCAAACCTTCTTATAGTTAGGGACACAACCAAAGTCCCCTCTCGATTCCTTCCATGAACGAGAGGTCCACTTTTAAATCAAGCGATCAAACCTATAAAAGGTAAGATCGTCTCAAACCTCCCATTCCTAATGCTCCCTTGGTCAAACCTATAAAAGTTAGGGCCAAAGCCAGATTCCCCTCTCGATTCCTTTCATGAACGAGAGGTCCATTTTTAACTTGAGCAATCAAACCTATAAAAGTTAGGATTGCCTCTAACCTCACTTGGTCAAACCTGCAGATAGTTAGGACCAAGATCGAGTCATCCATTTCGATAAACGAAAGACTTCCACATGTTCCTTTTTAGCCGAACCTATAAAAGTTAGGGCTAGAATCGGAATTTCACCTCAATAAATGAGGAATTCTTTTTTTGGATTAAGCAACCAATCGTATAAAAGTTAGGGTTGCTTGAATCTTTCCGATTCTCGGAGTGGAGATCCCACTTCTAGTTTTACCTTTCTGGATTCTTGGGGTGGAGATCCCACCCCGAGTCTCCTTTGCATCTGAAAATAGAATATAAAATTCTTCCTTTTCAGCTTTGGGAGATAGAATATAAAATTCTTCCTCTCCCCGCATCGGGTTCGTCTTTGCCCTAAGAGAAGACACCACCTTTTCAACCTTCAAAATCCACACCTTACACGCGTGGGGAATTTTATCCCGAAGCCTAAGTAGGGATAAGTCAGTGCCTAACACGCGTTGTCGGTTAGTCCTTAACCGTAAAAAAGGACAAAAGCCCACATATTCGATATTGTGACAGGTTGTTATTAATAACGCTAGAATCCGTGCTTCACACGTACGGGGAATTTTATCCCGAATCCTGAGTAGGGATAAATCAACGCCTAACACGCGTTGCTGGGTACATTTTCCCATAAGAAACGGTGAAGTCTATGTATTCAAAATCATAGCATCAAGTCTAAGAGAATTAATTTTCTTAGCGCAACGTTACATGTGAAACGGGTTTTAATAATTCACATGCTAGCCCGATTCAAACGGTAATCGGTAAAGGCACATCAAACCCGTTGAATACTGGGGGTTTGCTAAAAATCCTAAAGTCTATGTCTAACACACATTGCCGGTTAGTCCTTAACCGTAAAAAAAGGACAAAAGCCCACATATTCGATATTGTGGCAGGTTGTTATTAATAACGCCAGAATCCGTGCTTCACACGCACGGGGAATTTTATCCCGAATCCTAAGTAGGGATAAGTCAATGCCTAACACGCGTTGCCGGTTTAGTCTTTCACCGATTGAAGAAGACACCAGAATTCCAGTCTGGGGACTTTTTATCCTAAATCCTAAGTAAGGATGAGTCAGTGCCTAACACGCGTTATCGGGTAATCTATTCCCGTGACAAAGACAAAGTCTACGTATTCAATATCATAGCATCAAATCTAAGGGAATTCATTCCTTCAGCACAACGTCACGTGCGGAACGGACATAAAACAATCCGCATGTAAGCCCGATTCAAACAGTAATCGGTGAGAGCACGTCAAATCCGTTGAAGGCTGAGGATTTGCCAAAAATCCTAAGTCAACGTATGATACACGTCGCTGTTTAGTCTTTTCATAGGAGAAAGACGAAGTCTACGTATTTCAATATCGTAGCACTAAAAGGGTTAACTCTTTTAGCTTAACGTCACATGCGGAACGGACTTAAACAATCCGCGTGCTAGCCCGACTCAAACGGTAGTCGGTAAAGGCTCATCAAACCCGTTGATGGCTGATAATTTGCCAAAAATTCTATAAATACGAGTCATTGACGCATCAACTCTGTTAGTTGGTCTCGTGACTCGAGTATCCAATAACATTAAGATAAGATCCACACATGCAGATGAATCAGCTTTAATAGTTGGTCCTGCAACCCCGACATTTGAGACCGCTACGCTCTAATACCTTAAGAGCTTAAACTGTGTATACTCCAGCAAACGCACGAGTATAAACTGTGTTAATGGCGATCCGAAACCTGTAGGATCGCTGTAATGGCACTCAAACACTAGAAGGGGGGGGTTGAATAGTGTTTATGAAATCTAATGCGGAAACTTTAAATTTCAATAAGATAATAACACAAAGAGTAAGAAGGATCAAACCAATATGTAGACAATCACAGAAAATTGCAAACGCAAACACACGGATTTATACTGGTTCGGTCCTCCAGACCTACATCCAGTCCCCAAGCCTCGCTTGAGATTTCTCCACTATTTCCACTTGCAAACCCGCAAGCACTTGCAACCCGCAAGCCAACAGTACAACTTAGACAATCTCCAATTGCCAATACCACAACAATCTCTTCTTCCAAGAGATTATCAAATCAAAAACAAGATGGTACAACTTTCTCTTCCTATAAGCCTTGATGTGTAGATGTGAGTGAATTTCAATAGGCTATAGGGATGATTTTTGTTCTAGAGTAGTGGAATTTTTATCAAGAACAAAACTGAGATTTTCAGGCAGTTTTTCTCTTCAAAATGATCTTAAGAAATGAAGGAGAACTCAAGTTTGTATAAATGGATTGTGTTGCAAAATTTCAGAACTTAACACCTATTTATAGGTGAAATTTTCGTTCAAAAACATTCAAAAATAACTGCCAAAAACGTTCAAAAAACGTTCAGATTTATTTGAAAAATATGACAGTTAGACTGGCTGTCTGGTCGACCATATTGAGGCCTGGTCGACCAGACAGAGAAATTCTGAAGGTTACTGTCTGATTCTGGAGCCTCTGGTCGACCAGGTCCTCATCTGGTCGACCAGACAGAGATTTTTCTTATTCTCTGTAACTGGCTGAACTATCTGGTCGACCAGAAGGATCCTTGGTCGGCCAGAAATGATATTTTTGATATATACAATAGTTTAAAAACTTATTTATATGTTGATTAAAATTAGGATTATACTTAGAATATTTTTTATGATTTTCTAAGTAAATAGTGTGTGTTGTGTGTGTGATCAAGGCTTGTACAAAAGTTCTAAAAGAAAAGATAAAATTTACATCTTTTGAACTTCATCTTTTGAACTTTGAAATAGCCTTGATAAATTGATTGTTGCTTTGAGATGCTTATCTTGAATCTGCAGTAAAATATGTTAGATAAATAATAATTTGTTATCATCAAAATACAAGAGATATTGTAATATTAACCATGTTCCCAACAAAACCCTAGGTCAATGCCGATCAACGCGTAACCCTAGGTCAACGCCAGTCAACGCGTTGCGACCAAAAAGTCAACGTGTGACGATTCATAACCCTATGTCAATGCCAATCAACACGTTGTGATCGGGCGATCCGAAACCCTAGGTCAACGCCGGTCAACGCGTTGCGATAAAAAGTCAATGTACGGCAGTCTGAAATCCTAATTCAGCATGATGTGACAGAGATAGTCAGTTCAAAGTCAACTTAACGACACGAGCCAAACTCAATTCATCAGTTTTAGACTCGAAACTCCAACGACGGCCAGACGATGAACGCAGCGCTGGAAGGACTTCGGCTATTCGTTAAAGCATCGAATAGACTGAAAATAGAAGGAGCCAAGAGTTGAAGCTAACTACAGGTCCTTTACGCTAACTGAAGGTTGGACCAAGCACATCCAAAGTATTCTAGCCTCTTCTATAAAGGAAACGAGTCTGGAACGCTTTGGAGGGGGTATCTGTAGGCATCGAAAATTACCTATAGGTCTCCACGAACGGCTCAGTGCTAAGAAAAGATGATGAACGTCATTATCCAAGTCACAGAAGTTTGATTGACATTGACGAACGCTTGAAGTGAATCGACGAACTACGTGAAGTAACGGAATTTCAGAATAACAAGGATACGAACTGATCGGGAACCTCGTGTCGTTCACAAACGGTGAAATACCCTTCGTGTCTTATTTATTCCACAGATGATATAATCATTGGAGCTTATATAACTCCTCGTCGGCTTTCCAACGCACTTTGAATCGCTCAAATCCGAGTTCGGATGAAGAAGTTACAGCGGAAACAGACGAATATGCAAAAAGAAGCATCTCAGCCCGAGTTGAGACACCCCAAGGTGTCTCGGCACAGTGGGAGACACCCTAAGGTGTCTCGGCCCGAGCTGAGACACCCTAAGGTGTCTCGGCCAAGGCCGAGACACCCAAGGGTGTCTCAGCCTGAGCCGAGGTGTATCGGCCTCGCTGAGACACCATGGGGTGTCTCCAGCCCTAAAAATAGGCCGTTATGTGGTTTTAACCGCCTGAACCTCCTTGGAGCCTATAAATACAGCCCCTGGAGCCTCATTTTTTTAGATCTAGAATTCTCGTGCCTCGGCAAAACCCTGTTGAACTGAAGACTTAAAGTGCACAGATTTCAGAGAGGAGGAGGAGTTAGATCTGTAGCCCGGTTCGTTCCTTAGGATTATCCCGTTGCGGTAATCTTAAGAAGAGTGATTATCTCGCTTCACCGAGATAAGAGCTACAGTTTCTCGATCCCTTCGTGGATAGACGAAACTCTGTCCAAATATTGATCGTTCGGTGGTCCACGGACTAACGCGTCCCCGTCACAGGCCAAGATCCCACGCAAGCAGCGGACGATAAACACTCGTTGCGTTTGTTTGAAGAGAATTGTATTTTTTTTTTGTTTTCATTGTGTAAAAACCTTATAAAAAGATTGATTTTTGTATTCGTTGTAAACGTCTGAAGTTTGTAATGAATCCCGCAATGAAACAATCAATTTTCACCGCAAACAGGGTCAACAAGACATACCTATCTGGTAATTCTGCCAAAGTCACTATCTAAATGAAAATAATGCCAAATTGAAACCATAATTCAAAGTGCAGAAACTGTAAAGCTCAAGTAAATTTTTTCTTGGTAGTTTAGGCTTGTATTCTCATGCCTGTCAACTTCTACATGGACCTGGACGAACACTGCAATGTCTCGTCAACATTTACGTTGCTCACTCACAACAAAAGAGGTGGCGTTGGCTATGATACAATGTGTTAGATGAAGGCGTAAAATTTTACGAACTTAGCTTTTCATTTATTAATCATAAAAAATTCTCATTTAGGTTTTTTAATCTTTTTCATGATTCCTCCATTTCCAGGGTTCTCTCTTAAAACTTTTCAATAAATTATGATGTCTTTCACTTCCATCGCAAAGGGGAACTCATGCAATATGGAGAAGATAGCATATGTGCTACATATTCGGGAGATTAAGCAGTATTCAAATATCTAATAAGGTCTAGAACCAAAACATGGAACATGTATACACATATATTGAGTATTATCAACTAAATTACCTAACTAAAATGCATCCTAGTAAAACATAATGACTCAAATAGTGCAATTGCAAGCTTAAAATAAAAACCAATCAGAGTGGAAATCTCACTATTGGTTAAGAACAGAAATGGAATCCTCAAGGTACCTGCAATGCAAATGGAAACCCTAAAAAGGATAAATTTCTAACTGAATTCCACTTCAAAAACATAAAGCATGAGAACCCTAATAAAGTACTATTATCATGATCGAGCCTTTTCAAAGCTTGAGGAGAACCTCCAATTGGCGTTTGGCCTCGAAGAATCACCTCATCGATATCGAAAGCAATCCCAAATGAAGGCCTGCAATTAAATAAATACTGAGAAAAATTCAGACGATTTATGAGAACCCCATCGATATGGCCAATAGGGTTGCAGG
>BQKN01015124.1:0-21448 GCA_022839385.1 Asparagus kiusianus | reverse complement strand
AAATAAGACAGGAGTTCGAGAGAGATCAGATCTGAGATCTACACGGTGTTCCTCCAGATCAAAGCTTGGCCTTTGATCCTGAGAAGAGTCTTGATTTCGCTTGGTCGATTTCGATACTTGGGCTATTATTTCCTTGGCGAAATAATCCCCTCGGCTGTTATTTTCTTGGCGAAATAACACCCGCTATACCGTGTAGATCCGACCGGATCTAGATCGTGCGGTGGTCCACGGATAAACCCCGGCGCAGGCAAAGAACCCACACAAACGAGTGACCGCAAAACAGAAGCTCGCAATTCGTTCGACATAAGAGGAAAAGTTGTAATTTTTATTTCTTTTTTTGATTTCGTTGTAACCGGATCTTATAAAAAGACCGGATCTTTGTAATCGATAAACTATTACTAAAGAGTACGATGAATTCAATGAAAGCTACAATTTTTCCCGCGAACAATCTGGCGACCACAGTGGGAGCCGACGATCTCTCTGCCGAGATCGATGCGTCGCAGCCGCGGATCTTGATCCCAGTCAAGGAGGAGGTCGAGTACGAATTCGACCAACAAAAGTTCGAGGAGTACCTGTCATCCTCGTCCGGATCCACCTCCCCTCGCAAGTCCAAGAAGTTCTCCTCCAGGAGAAAAGTTCATTGGTATGAAGATGTAGAAAACACCAACGAAGATCTCGCCCCGTTTGATGCCAAAGTTGCATCGGGTGAGATTCCCCCAACCTCCAACCAGGTCAGATCTGTTCTGGCCAACTCTTCCGCCGCTGAGGGCGTGGTGACTCTCTCAAAGAGAGCCCGCCAGAGGCAACGTCAACGCCTGGCGTGACAATACGCGAAGGCGATGGAATCTGTAGACGGAGTCCGCTACAAGGCGGATCTGAAGAACAAGAGAGGCAAACAGCCTCAACAACTGATGAACGACAACTCTTCTAAGCCGCCAACGATGGAATGGATCCGTGTCAAACGGAATCGTTCGACACTGGAAGAGCGCATTCGCAAGCGCCGCGCACTTTCGGCGCAGGCACGGGCTCAAGTCCAAGAAGCCCGTAGAAAACTGCAGAATGAAGTGGCCAAGAAGCCGCCACCGATCCGCAAAGTATGGAGGCCTAAGTCTGGAACAGCGATTCAGGCTAAGAAGCAACCATTGCAGCCTCTAACGCAAGCTCAACCTCCGGCGTGCCAACCTAAGTCACCAATAACCTCTTCGGGAGATCCTGCACAACAATCCCGAGGAAGGAGGTCAGTTCTGGAGCGCCTCGGTCCACTTCCCAAAGCTCTAGTTCAAGAACGTTTGGGCCCAATAAAGAAGCCCCGAATGATTCAGCATGCTGGGGGTCGTCGCAACCCTCAACATGACAAAGAGATCAGGGCAACTACGCGCACCAGTTGGCGCATCGAAGTCCAGGAGCCCGCCAAAAATTCACCCCCACAAAGGCGTGTTTCAAGACGCGTGACTCTTGAGAGCCCAAAAAAGGCAGTTCATCCTCAGAAGGAAGCGTTGTCGTCTGATGATGATAGCGTTATACCTGAGAAATCGTGCCAACACACGATAGGTTACTCCGATCATCAAACTGACGAGTTGTACTATCGTGTTGGGGGTACGAGTAAAACCAGAAAAAGGAGTCCTCGAAAACCAGAAACTCAGTGCCCCTGTTCCAAACTCATTCGGGCAGTATTGTCTGAGTGCAGATGCACCAATACAGTCCCCGAAAGAGTTTCAGTTTTTGAAAGACTCAGTAGCGAAACGCCAAAACCAAGGCCTAGGCGTTTTCGACGAAGAAGAATGGTGGTTGAAGATGGAGAATTTCCGAGGGTCACCACTAATATGACTAGCAAAAGGACATCGACACAAGGTAATCCCGAGTCGATTCCGGAAATACCTCGGCATGTAACTCGTCTGCAGTCCGGAGCCATCATACGAGCAACCTATGGTAGGGTTCAGACAAGACTGCCTTCAGAAGATGAAGAATCGGATGCTGGCTCTGCAGTCGCATCGGATAACACAGTGTCTAGTGAAGGACAACCCCGCGAGTCATTTATGATAAGCGCGGAACAAGTGGCTAAGATGCTCGAAGAAGCCATGGCCAAACAACAGGAGAGCTTCAGGTTCGAGATGCAGATGGCCATGCAGAATATGAGGGAGATGCATGACCAACAGATCCAAGCACTGACAAACCGGCAAGGCGAACCAATTCGTCGTAACCAGGTTAATCAGGAAGATGAGGACACGCATGCGGATGAAGCTCACAATGCTAATAATCCTCCCGTCAATGCAGGGGGTGGTAATGAGAATGCTAGCGAAGATACAGGTGAAAGTTTGAAGATCAAAAATCTCGAGAGCAAAATCAATACGTTGATTTCCGCTCAAGAGATAAAGAAGACAGGCATTCCTTGTCCATACCCGAGAGAATGGGAATCAATCCCGTATCCGGTGAAGTTCAACTTAATTAACTTCACGCCGTTTGATGGGAAGGGTTCACCCACTCAGCATGTGATTTACTTCAAATCACACTTAGGGGTTATTTTTGGTAACGAACCTCTGATGGTACGGTCCTTCGTTGGCACTCTTCGTGAAGCCGCCTTCGATTGGTATCGCCGCCTTAAGCCAGGAAGTGTGAATAGCTGGGACGACATGGAGACTAAATTCCTCACCAACTTCTTCGATGACGACACCAATATATCCATCGGGTCGTTGCTCGAGGAGAAGCAGAAAGACGGGGAATTAGTTGATACCTTCGTCAAAAGGTTCCGGAACAAGGCGATGAACTGTCGGGACCCGATCACGGAGGAGTTCATTCTCCAGACTTGCCACAACAACCTTGCATTGGACGTGTTGGAAGCAATGGGGACAGCACCGTCCAAGACTTGGAAAGACTTGAAGGTGCGCGGTGAACAAGCTGAACGCTTCCTCCGAAGGAAGAAGGCGGAGAGAGGCCAGCAGGCGGCGAATGCTCCAACACAGAATTTCAACCCAAGAGGGAAAGGTAAGGCACATGCTAATACAGTTGATACTAATCAAACTTTCCAATTGCAACCTCAGCAACAGCAACAGCGGCAACAACGGCCTCAGAAGCAGAAATCTTCGGAGCTAAGGTTTCCTAAAGTTTACTCCTTCAAAGATGATGAAGTTCCCGGCATCTTCAAGTACCTGTTGGAGAATAACAAAATCCAGCTGCCAGCGATCGTAGATCAAGAAGGGGCCAGCAAAGTGACGGATCCGAAGTATTGCGCATACCATAGAGCGGTCCATCACCTTACGAGGTCATGCTATCATCTCAAGGACAAGATCCAGGCGTTAATTAATGTGGGCGTCATAACCCCGAAGCCGTCCAAGAACGTGGGAGCAAATGCAGTATCGATCAGCTTTGGATCAGTACCCACGACATGGTTCGAGCCAAAACACATCACCAAAGTGGGAATGAAGACAATAAACGACGACCCATACGGACAGCGCCAAAAAGGACTGGTGCCACACACAGCCCCAAACGGCAAAATCCTCTGGGTCCACCTTGATCTTATTGAGGACGATCAATGGACGACTTCCTCTACCAAAAAGGGTAAAGGCAAGTCCTGCAATGCCACTTCCGCAATCTTCAAAGAGGATGGCGATGAAGCCCCTACCTTCCCGCTCTCCGAAGAAGAACAAGAAGTTTTTGCCACTAGAAGCGGAAATCAATACCACTTCAACTGTCCTTCGCCTAGTGATCAGTTAGCTGAGCAGGGGGTGACTAAACGGGGACCAGCCAAAACTCTCACAGAGCTGGGGGTGATTGCGGTTCCTAAACCGGTTGAAGAGGCTCGACGACAGCCGGTGGATAAGCAGAAAGAAAAGAGACCCCAGGAGGTTCAGAATCCGAAGCAACCTCGTTTCAATCGTCCGATTGGAAGAGATAACCGGAGAGCTCGAACACTCCGCGCATCTTCGATATTATGGCTCAACTAGCTAACATTCCAGCGCGGATAACACTGTATGAGTTGCTGTGGTTGTCTAAAGAAACCAGGGAAGCCTTGCAAGAAGCCTTAGCCAATTCAGACGTGTTCCTTACTCTGGTCAAGCCGGTACCTGAAGAGCTAGAGCAGTTAATTCAACACTGCAATATAGCGGCTAAGAACCTTCCCTGCATTACCTTCACCAAAGAGGATATGCAGACGAAGAATTCGAACCATGATCGACCCCTATACTTCATCGGGTACATTGGCTCCAGCGAAGTCAACCGAATCCAAGTGGATCCGGGTTCCGCTGTGAGTATTATGCCGCTTCGCTTGATGCATAGCCTCGGCATTCCAGTCAGTAAATTGGCGTCTACAGGCACTGTTATTTACGGATTCAACACCAACGGGTCAAGGCCTTTGGGAAAGATCCGGATAAAATGTCAAATGGGTGATCTGAAGACGGAGGTCACATGTTACGTGATTGATGCTGAGACATCATATAACTTACTACTGGGTCGGCCTTGGATCCATAATAACGTTATAATTCCTTCCACTCTCCATCAGTGTTTGAAATATGTTGACACTGATGGTAAGGTCAGGACGGTGGTCGCGGATAAGCAACCATTCAAAGGGTTTGAGAATTATTTCACTGATTCTCTCCTTTATGGTAACGAATCCGATACTGAACCATCGGCCCAGGGCACGGACAGCGGAGAAGAAGCTGATACCAAAGTCGGATTCGATTACAATGGAGGTTTTGTTTTAAATGACATTGTACCATTTGTAATCAATCTTGACGATGAACAATCGTCAGATGGCAGTTGTAACTGGCAACTTGCCAATATTGAAATAAATGATGATTTAGAGTACTCACTGTCTCTTGATGATGTGATAAAGGGAATGTATGAGAATCCCGATTTATATACGCCACTCCGATCATCTTATGTAACAAAGAAACACCTCCAGCATTCTTTCGGAACAACCCTGATCGTTCCTGCCAAAATAGGAGGCGAAAAAGAAGTGGTTTACGGTAAAGGAGAGAGTTTTCCATTACCTGATCATTTCTTAAGAGAAGATGAGGATGATGACAAACCTGGTCGACATTTATCTAAGTATAGTCCGGAAGCGCGCAAGCACATGGAAAAACAGGGATATGATTTCACACTCGGAGAACGTTTATACTTCAATCGAGGTTCCCGTATTCCAGCCAAAGCAGCATATGTACCAAGAGGGAAACCGGATGATTATTATAAATTCAGACGAGGATTAGGGTATGTCTCCTCTTCAGAAGACGAGTGTTGCTGGTTAATCAATGACCAATCATCTAAGCAATACAAGGATGGGTACTCATCAGATTCCTCGGAATGGGATTCCGATACAAGTCTGGGGGAAGTATTCAAAGCCCTAATATCGAACATAACTACAGCTGATCCATCTATAATGAAGGACGACAATCAAATGCCAACGTGGGAAGACCCATGGGTTCATCACCTGAACATGCAGTACGGCGATAGGTTTGAACAGAGGGAACCCCCCACTGAAGACAAAATAGTCCAAATTAATATGGGTGATGAAGCCAACCCAAAGCCCATATTCATCAGCGATAGTCTTCCCCAAATGAGAAGGAGGAATTAATTGCTCTCATCAGGGAATATATTGACGTCTTCGCCTGGAACTATGAGGACATGCCAGGGCTCGACCCCAATGTGGCAATGCATCGCCTCGATATCAAGTCGGATGCCAAACCTGTCAAACAGCAGCAGAGACGGTTTTGTCCGCAGATTATGGAAGCCATTGAGGCAGAGGTTAAGAAATTGATCGACTCAGGGTTTATCCGAGAGGAGCAACATCCATACTGGCTAGCCAATATTGTTCCAGTCATGAAGAAAAATGGTAAAATCAGGATTTGCATCGACTTCAGGGACCTGAATGCGGCATGTCCAAAAGATGACTTTCCTCTCCCAATCACGGACGTCATCATCGACAATAAGTGCAGATTTGAGAGAATGTCTTTTATGGATGGCTTTTCAGGATATAACCAAATCAAGATGCACCCGGATGATGAGAAGCATACAGCGTTCAGAACACCCCTCGGTGTCTTCTGCTACACGGTGATGCCTTTCGGTCTAAAGAATGCAGGCACCACGTACCAACGAGCAATGACGAAGATTTTCCAAAAAACATCTCAGGAAAACCAGTCGAATGCTATGTTGACGATTTGGTCGTAAAAAGCCGTGACAAAGAAGATCACATCAAGGACTTGAAGACGATGTTCGATCTCATGCGGAGTCATCAATTGAAGATGAACCCCACTAAATCCTTCCTTGGAATGTCCAGCAGAAAATTCCTTGGATTCGTCGTCACCACTAAAGGTATACACATTGATCCTGACAAAGTGAAGGCGATACATGAATTGCAGCCCCCGAGAAATCTAAGAGAACTCAGAGGATTGCAAGGGCGCTTAGCTTACATCCGGCGGTTCATCTCAAATCTTTCCGGGAAGTGTCAACCTTTCTCTAAGCTAAACAAGAAAGGTGTGTCATTTATTTGGGACGACGCCTGCCAAAAAGCACTCAAAGACATCAAAATGTATCTGACGAATCCCCCTGTTCTTGTCGCACCAAAATCAGGTAAACCGTTCTTGATTTACATCAAGGCGATGAACCATTCGATAAGTGCTTTATTAGCACAAGACGATGATAATGGTCACGAACAGGCGGTTTATTACTAAAGTCGGACTTTGGTAGGCGTTGAGTCCCGATATCCGATGATTGAGAAAGAATGCCTCACATTGGTATTCGCAGTACAAAAGATGCGGCATTACTTGGTCGGACAGACGATTTACGTTATCTCTAATGTTAATCCAGTACGGGTATTTATGACGCAACCGGGTTCGATGAATTGGCGGTTAGCGAAGTGGGCCCTTCTCTTGTCCCAGTATGATCTGCACTTCAAACAGCAGAAGTCGGTCAAAGGACAAGCGATTTATGATCTTTTGGCGGCAAACCCGACAACGGATACGGCAGAAATATATGATGACTTGCCGGATGAAACCCACGAGGTTAACACCATGTCGCATCAACAAGTATGGCAATTATACTTCGATGGTGCTTCGAGAGCAGCTAATGTGGCAATAACCCCTGGATGTTCTAAAATCTCCACCGGAGTTGGAGTTGTCTTAGTTTCCCCAGGGAAGCATGTGATGCCTCAGGCTTATTCACTGACAGATCCATGTTCCAATAACGTAGCTGAGTACAACGCGCTCCTTATTGGACTCAGTTTCGCCAAGGAGCTGGGGGTCGAATATCTCGAAGCTTTTGGGGATTCTCAACTGATGGTCAATCAAGTCCGTGGAGAGTATGAAGTCAGGAACCAAGACCTGATCCCATACCACCAGGAGGCCATCAAAAAAGCAGATTCGTTCGAAGAGTTCTTTATCGAGTACATCCCTCGTCTCCAGAATGCTTATGCGGATGCACTGGCAGCACTAGCGGTATCACTTGCGCAGCCTCCCGAAACTGAACTACTAGTCACAGTAAGATCGCATCAACTCTGCATACCCATATACAATATGGATATCGAAGAGGAAGATGATAGAAACATAAACGCCAAGGAGGTGAATTCAACTCAAATCGGGTCTGAGTACCGAGATTGGCGTTTTCCCATCATTGACTACGTCCAATATGGTATTCTGCCAGAGGATATAAAAGAAAGGGAATCGATCCGCCGAAGAGCACCAAGGTTCTTCTATAATACCGAGACCCATACATTATACCATCGAGGGTATGATGATTTGCTACTCCGATGCCTTTCGAACGAAGAAGCAGAAGAAGTTCTTAAGGAAGCACACGAAGGAGAATGCGGTGCGCATCAGCCTGGTCCCAAACTGTATGATCGCATCAGGAGAATGGGATATTTTTGACCAACAATGGTACGAGACGCAATCGAATACGCCCGAGGATGTCACGCCTGTCAAGTGCATGCAAATTATATGCACCAACCACCGGAGCGTTTACATACGTTAACCACGTCTTGGCCATTTGAGACATAGGGTATGGACATTGTCGGTCCTATTTTTTCCCCTTCAGTCAAAGGTGATCGATTTATTCTCGCAATCACGGATTACTTTTCAAAGTGGGCTGAAGCAATTCCGCTTAACGAAGTGAAGACGAACAACGTCATCAATTTCATCAAGCATCATATCATATACCGACACGGCGTGCCAAGACGGATCATTCATGACAATGGTCCACAGTTCATAAGCAACGCTTTCGTCGGATTCTGTGACAAGTTCAAAATTCAAGATGTTTCATCAACAGCTTATTATCCCGCTGCGAATGGATTAGCTGAGGCTTTTAACAAGACGATCATTAAGATCTTGTCAAAACTCGTGAAGACCAATAAACGAGACTGGGATGATAAACTTGGTGAAGCACTGTGGGCTTATCGTACCACCATACGCACACCTACAGGAGCTACCCCATATTCATTGGTATATGGATGTGAAGCTGTGCTACCATTGGAAATCCAAATCCCATCCCTTCGGATCGCTCTCGCGACGGAGATGACGACGGAAGAACAACATCAAAAACGTCTCGAAGAACTCGAAATGTTAGATGAAAGGCACTTGGAAGCTCAACAACATATTGAGTTTTATCAAGCCAGAATATCTAGGGCTTTTAACAAAAGAGTCCGACAGAGAAGCTTCAAGGAAGGAGATCTGGTCCTCGTTGCTCGTCGACCGATAATCCTCAACTCCAAGAAGAAAGGTAAATTTGAACCCAAATGGGAAGGACCGTTTGTGATAGACACAGTTTACTCAAACGGCGCATATCGTCTAATTTCTCTAGAGGGCGTCAGGCAATTAATGCCAATAAATGGGAAGTTCCTGAAAAAGTATTATCCCTAGTACATTCAGGATAACCCATTTATCGGGAAGTTCCTTGAAGAATATTACACTTAATATTCTAGAGGATAACCCAAAATTATTTCTACCACCAAAATCCCTCACTGATCAATTTCAATTGACAGTGAGTCCACCAACAAATTCTCCTCTTGATTCTTTCCACGAGCAAGAGGTCCACTTTCAATTCAGAACCTCCTTTCGATAAACGAAAGAACTCCCTTCCTTTCTCTTTGGTTAAACCTCTTCATGGTTATAACCAAAGTTGAAATTTCATTTCGATAAACGAAAAACTCATCTAGATAACCAATCCTATAAAAGGTAAGCTTATTTAGATCTTCCGGATTCTCGGAGTGGAGATCCCACTTCTAGTTTCTTTCTTGCACTGGAAATAAAATATAAAATTCTTCCTTTCCAGAATCAAGGAATAGAATATAAAATTCTTCCTTCCTTGTTCGGGGAATAGAATATAAAATTCTTCCTTTCCCATATCAACCCTTTTTCCAAGAATTTATCAATTTAGGATTTAACCTAGGAAGTTTATCCCGATTCCTAAGCAGGGATAAGTCTGCGCCTAACACGCGCTGTCGGTTTAGTCTTTCTCCGTAGAAGAAGACACCAGAGTTCGATTCTGGGGTATTTTATCCTGAAACCTAAGCAGGGATTGTAGGCGTATAAAATTGCCTATATGTCCCTTAGCACAGCTCGGCACGACGATTCGACAAACCATCGAATGACGAAGCAACGAGGTTAACAAATCGCACGCGATCAATGGAACGCATCCATTCGCATGCGGAATTAAGCCAACGGTTCGGGGAATCAACGAGTCATCTAAACAAGAGCGAACTCGGATGAATCACGATCGAATCAAGATCAGTTTCGGACTCGAAATCAGAAACCGGATTTACTACCGAATCGGGTCAACAACACAACCGGATCACAGACAGAACAACTAAAAGACAGAAAACGATGGAACCTAACACCTAGAGGAGGCTCGGCCGAAGCCGAGCCGTCTCAAGGTGGCTCGGCCCAAACTCTGCCGAATTGAGAGGACTTTTTTTGGGTGCCTATAAATAGGCCAAGGGGTTCATTTGTTGAGAGGACTTTTTTTGGAGAGCCGAAACTCTGCCGAATTGAGATCTCATTCTAGAGTTTTGAAGGCTTGAAGACTTGGGCATTCAGATCTGGTTCTTGGTGAGCATCCGCGTCACAAAAGGCAGGAGTTCGAGAGAGGAAATCAGATCTGAGATCTACGTAGGCACACTCCGGATCAAAGCTTGGTCTTTGATCCCGAGATTTGGGCGATTTGTTCCTTGGTGAACCGATCCCCCCGGCTATTATTTCCTTAGTGGAATAATATCCGTCGTACTGCGTAGATCCGTCCGGATCTAGATCGTGCGGTGGTCAACGGATTAACCATCGGTGCAGGCAAACAACCCACGCAAGCAACGACCGCAAAACAGGAGCTCGTGATTTGTTCGACAAATAAGGAAAGTTGTAATTTTTACTTTTTGTTGATTTCTTGTAACTGGATCTTATAAAAAGACCAGAACTTTGCAATCGATAAACAATTACTGAGTGTGCAATGGAATCATCAATGAAGAAGGCTACAGTTTTTCCCACGAACAATCTGGCGACCACAGTGGGAGCCACCGATCTCGCTGCCGAGATCGGAGCGTCGCAGCCGCGGATCTCGATCCCGGTCGTGGAGGAGGTCGAATTCAAGTTCGACCAGCAGAAATACGAGGAGTACGTGTCCTCGTCTGGATCAACCTCCCCCCACAAGTCCAAGAAATCCAAGAAGTTCTCCTCCTGGAGGAAAGTTCGTTGGTGCGAAGAAGTTGAAGCTACCAACGACGACTTCACCCCGATTGGTGCTGAAGTTGCATCGGGTGAAGCTCTATCGGCCTCCAAGCAGGTCAAATCCGCCATTGAAGGCGTGGTGACTCTCTCTAAGAGAGCTCGCTAGAGGCAGCATCAACGCCTTGCGAAACAATTCGCAAAGGCCATGGAATCTGTTGACGGGGTCCGCTACAATGTGGATCTGAAGAGCAAAAGAGGCAAGCAGCCTCAACAGTCAATGAATGGTGGTTCCTCCAAGCCGCCAACGATGGAGTGGGTCCATGTCAAACGGAACCGTTCGACGCTGGAGGAGCGCATCCGCAAGCGCCGCGCATTATCAGCGCAGGCACGGGCTAAAGCTGAAGAAGCCTGTCGAAAGCTGCAGCATGAGGTGGCCAAAGTCTAAAGCGGCGGTTCAGACCAAGTTTGGAGGCCGAAGTCTGAAGCGGCAGTTCAGACCAAGGAGCAACAACCGCAACCGTCGAAAGTGTAACTTCCGGCGAGTCAATCCAAACCGCCGATGACTTCCACAACTACTCCGGGAGATCCCGCAAGACTGTCCCAGAAAAGGAAGTTGGTTTTGGAGTGCCTCGGTCCACTTCCCAAGGAACGAGGCAAAATTCCAGTTCAAGAACGTTTGGGGCCAATGAAAAAATCCCGAACGATTCAACACGCTGGGGGTCGCCGCAACCTTCAGCATGACAGAGAAATCATGGCACCTAAGCGCACCACTTTGCGCATCGAAGTTCGGGATCCCGTTGAGAATTCACTCCCACAAAGGCGTGTTTCGAGGCGAGTGACTCTCGAAAGCCCAAAGAAGGCAATTCATCCTCAGAAGGAAACGTTGTCGTCCGATGACGATGACGTTATACCTGGAAAATCGTACCAACACACGATAGGTTGCTCCGACTTTCAAACGGATGAGCTGTACTATCATGCTGGGGGTACGAGCAAAACCAGAAAGAGAAGTCCTCGAAGGCTGGAAACTCAGTGCCCTTATTCAAAGCTCATTCGGGCGGTACTGTCTGAATGTGACTGCATCAAGGCAGTCCCCGAGAGAGTTTTGGTGTTCGAAAGACTTAGTACCGAAACGTCAAAACCAAGGTCTAGGCGTTTCTAACGAAGAAGAACGGTGGTCGAAGACGGTGAACATTCGAGGGTCACCGCCAACATGACCAGTAAAGGAACATCGGCTAAGGACAACCCCGAGGCGATTCCAGAGGTGCCCCGACGTGTAACTCGTCTTCAGTCCGGAGCTATCATTCGTGCAATGTATGGTAGGGTTCGGACAAGAGTACCTTCGGGAGATGAAGAATCAGATACCGGCTCAGCAATTGCGTCTGATAATACCGTGTCCAGTGAAGGACAACCCCGCGAGTCATTCATGATAAGCACGGAGCAAGTGGCCAAGATGCTCGAAGAAGCCATGGCCAAACAACAGGAAAGCTTCAGATTCGAAATGCAGATGGCCATGCAGAACATGAGAGAGATGCATGATCAACAGATCCAAGCACTGACGAACCAGCAAGGCGAACCAAGTCGTCGTAACCAAGTTCATCAGGAAGATGAGGATACAAATAGAGCTCATAACGCCAATAATCCTCCCGTCAACGCAGGGGGTGGTAACGAGAATGCTAGCGAAGACACAAGTGAAAGCCTAAAAATTAAAAACCTCGAGAGCAAAATCAATATATTGATTTCCGCTCAAGAGACGAAAAAGTCAGGCATTCCTTGTCCATACCCAAGAGAGTGGGAATCAATCCCATATCCGGCGAAGTTCAGTCTCATTAACTTCACGCCGTTTAATGGGATGGGATCACCCACTCAACATTTGATTTACTTCAAATCACACTTGGGGTAATCTCTGGTAATGAGCCTCTAATGGTGCGGTCATTCGTTAGCACTCTTCGCGGAGCCGCCTTCGATTGGTATCGCCGCCACAAGCCAGGTAGCATAAACAGCTGGGACGACATGGAGACTAAGTTCCTCACAAATTTCTTCGACGACGACACTGAGATATCTATCGGATCGTTGCTCGATGAGAAGCAGAAGGACGGGGAGCTAGTCTACACCTTCGTCAAAAGGTTCCGGAACAAGGCGATGAATTGCCGGGACCCGATCACTGAGGAGTTCATCCTCCAGACCTGCCACAACAATCTTTCGCTGGACGTGTTGGAAGCAATGGGCACAGCACCATCCAAGACATTGAAGGATCTGAAGGTCCATGGGGAGCAAGCTGAGCGATTCCTCAGGAGAAAGAAGGTGGAGAGAGGCCAACCGGCAACAAATCCTCCCAAACAAAACTTCGTCCCAAAAGGGAAGGGTAAGGCACATGCTAACGCAGTTGATGCTAATCAAACTTTCCAACTGCAATTTCAGCAGTAGCCACAGCAGCGAGCGCCACAACAATCACAGCCGCATTGGCAGCAACGGCCTCAGAAGCAGAAATCTTTAGAGCCGAGGTTTCCTAAAGTGTACTCCTTCAAAGACGACGAGGTGCCCGCCATCTTCAAGTATTTGTTGGAGAATAACAAAATCCAGCTGCCGGCGATTGTAGATCAAGAAGGGGCCAGCAAAGTGACGGATCCGAAGTACTGCGCGTATCACAGAGCAGTCCATCACCCTACGAGGTCATGCTACCACCTTAAGGACAAGATCCAGGCGTTGATTGACGTAGGGGTCAAAACCCCGAAGCCTGCCAAGAATGTGGGAGCAAACGCAGTGTCGATCAGCTTTGGATTGGTGCCCACGACATGGTTCGAGCCAAAACGCATCGCCAAAGTCGGGATGTAGACGGTGAATGATGACCCGCACGGACAACGCCAAAAGGGACTTGTGCCACACACAGCCCCAAACGGCAAAATTCTCTGGGTTCATCCCGACCTAATTAAAGATGAACAATGGGCCGAATCGTCATCCAAGAAGAAATCAAAAGGGAAAGGGAAGTCTTGCTGCGGAGTCTCTGCTATCCCCGGAGAAGATGACGAAAGAATCCTAGCTTTCCCGCTCTCCGAAGAAGAACAAGAAGTCTTTGCGACCCGGAGTGGAAATGAGTATCACTTCAAATATCCATCTCCTGGTGATCAGTTAGCTGAGCAGGGAGTGACAAAACGGGGACCAGCCAAGACTCTCACAGAGCTGGGAGTGATTACGGTTCCTAAACCGGTTGAGGAGGCTCGACGACAGCCGGTGGATAAGCAGAAAGAGAAGGGACCCCAGGAGGTTCAGAATCTGAAGCAATCTCGTTTTAATCGTCCGATTGGAAGAGATAAACCGGAGAACTCGAAAACTTCGTGTATTTTTAATATCATGGCTCAATTAACCAATATTCCGACGCGGATAACGCTATATGAGTTGCTGCGGTTGTCTAAGGAGACTAGAGAAGCCTTGCGAGAAGCCTTGGATGATTCTGAAGCGTTCCTCACTCGGATTAAGCCGGCGCCTGAAGAACTAGAACTGTTAGCTCAACAGTGCAATGTAGCGGCTAAGAACCTTCCCTGCATCACCTTTACAAAAGAGGATATGCAGACGAAGAATTCGAACCATGATCGGCCCCTATACTTCGTCGGATACATTAGCTCCAGTGAAGTCAACCGAATCCAAGTGGATCCGGGTTCCGCTGTGAGCATTATGCCGCTTCGCCTAATGCATAGCCTTAGCATTCCAGTCAGCAAGTTGGCATCTACAGGCATGGTCATTTACGGATTCAACACCAGCAGGTCGAGGCCTTTGGGAAAGATCCGGATAAAGTGCCAAATGGGTGATCTGAAGACGGAGGTCACGTGTTACGTGATTGATGCTGAGACATCATATAACTTACTACTAGGTCAGCCTTGGATCCATAGTAATATTATAGTTCCCTCCACTCTCCATCAGTGTCTGAAATATGTCGACACAGATGGTAGAGTCAGGACGGTGGTCGCGGATAAGCAACCATTTAAAGGGTTTGAGAATTACTTCACTGATTCTCTCCTTTATGGTAACGAATCCGATACGGAACCATCGGTCCAGGGCACGGACAGTGAAGAAGAAGCTGATTCCGAAGCCGGATTCGATTACAATGGTGGTTTTGTTTTAAATGACATTGTACCCTTTGTAATCAATCTTGACGATGAACAATCGTCAGATGGCAATTGTAACTGGCAACTTGCTGATATTGAAATAAAAGCTGATTTAGAGTACTCCTTGTCTCTTGATGATGCGATAAAAGGATTAGACGATAAGCCTGAGTTATATACGCCGCTCCGATCATCTTATGTAACGAAGAAACACCTCCAGCATTCTTTCGGAACAACCCAGATTATTCCTGCCAAAATATAGGGACAAAAAGAAGTGATTTATGGTAAAGGAGAGAATTTTCCATTACCAGATCATTTCCTAAGGGAAGACGAGGAGGAAGACCAACCTAGTCGACATTTATCTAAGTACAGTCCGGAAGCGCGCAAGCTCATGGAAAAATAGGGATACGATTTCGCACTCGGAGAAGGATTGTACTTCGATCGAGGTTCCCGTATCCCAGCCAAAGCAGCATATGTACCAAAAGGGAAACCGGATAATTATTACCATCACAAAAGAGGCTTAGGCTACGTTTCCTCGTCTGATGATGAATGTGGTTGGCAAATTATCGATCAAATTGCTAACAAAGCCAAGGATGGGTACTCGGCAAATTCCTCAGGATGGGACTCCGACACAAGTTTGGGGGAAATGTTCAAGACCTTAATGTCCAACATGACTTCAGCTGATCCATCTACGATGGAAGAAGATGAGCAAATGCCAACGTGGGAAGACCCATGGGTCCATCATCTGAACCTGCAGTATGGAGATAGGTTTGAACAGAGGGAACCCCCCACAGAGGATAAGATAGTCCAAATTAATATGGGCGATGAAGCCAACCCAAAGCCCATATTCATCAGCGATAGTCTTCCCCCAGATGAAAAGGAGGAATTAATTGCTCTCATCAGGGAATATATCGACGTCTTTGCTTGGAATTACAAAGACATGCCAGGGCTTGACCCTAATGTGGCGGTGCACCGCCTCGATATCAAGTCGGATGCCAAACCAGTCAAACAACAACAAAGATGGTTTCATCCGCAAATTATGGAAGCCATCGAGGCAGAGGTCAAGAAATTGATCGACTCAGGGTTTATCCGAGAGGAGCAGCATCCAGACTGGCTGACCAACATTGTCCCAGTCATGAAGAAGAATGGCAAGATCAGGATATGCATCGACTTCAGAGACCTGAATGCGGCATGTCCGAAAGATGACTTTCCCCTCCTAATCACGGACGTCATCATTGACAATACGTGCGGATTTGAGAGGATGTCCTTCATGGACGGCTTTTTGGGGTATAAAAAAATCAAGATGCACCCGGATGATGAGAAGCATACAGCGTTCAGAACACCCCTCGTTGTCTTCTGCTACACAGTGATGCCTTTCGGTCTAAAGAATGCAGGCGCCACGTACCAACGAGCGATGACTAAGATTTTCCAGAAGCACCTCAGGAAAACGGTCGAGTGCTACGTTGATGATTTGGTTGTAAAGAGCCGCAACAAAGAAGATCACATCAAAGACTTGAAGACGATGTTCGATCTCATGCGGAGTCATCAATTGAAGATGAACCCTACCAAATCCTTCCTTGGAATGTCCAGCGGAAAATTCCTGGGATTCGTCGTCACCACTAAAGGCATACATATCGATCCTGACAAGGTGAAGGCGATACATGAATTGTAACCCCCGAGAAATCTAAGAGAACTCAGAGGATTGCAAGGGCGTTTAGCTTATATCCGGCGGTTCATCTCAAATCTCTCTGGGAAGTGCCAACCGTTCTCAAAGCTAAACAAGAAAGGTGTGTCGTTTATTTGGGACGACGCCTGCCAAAAAGCGCTCAAAGATATCAAGATGTATCTGACGAACCCTCCTGTTCTTGTCGCACCAAAATCAGGTAAACCGTTCTTGATTTACATCAAGGCGATGAACCATTCGATAAGTGCTTTGTTAGCACAAGACGATGATAATGGTCACGAACAGGCAGTTTATTACCTAAGTCGGACTTTGGTAGGCGCCGAGTCCCGATACCCGATGATTGAGAAAGAATGCCTCGCATTGGTATTTGCAGTACAAAAGATGCGGCATTACTTGGTTGGGCAAACGATTTACGTTATCTCTAACGTTAATCCGGTACGGGTTTTTATGACGCAACCGGGTTCGATGAATTGGCGTTTAGCAAAATGGGCTCTTCTCTTGTCCCAGTATGACTTGCACTTCAAACAGCAGAAGTCGGTCAAAGGACAAGCGATTTGTGATCTTTTGGCGGCAAGCCCGACAACAGATACGGCAGAAGTATATGATGACTTGCCAGATGAAACCCATGAGGTTAACACCACATCGCATCAACAAGTATGGCAATTATACTTTAATGGTGCTTCGAGAGCAGTTAATAAGGCAGTAACCCCCGGATGTCCTAAAGTCTCCTCCGGAGTTGGAGTTGTCTTAGTTTCCCCGGGGAAGCATGTGATGCCTCGGGCTTATTCACTGACTGGTCCGTGCTCCAATAACATAGCTGAGTACAACGCGCTCCTTATTGGACTCAGTTTCGCCAAGGAGCTGGGGGTCGAATATCTCGAAGCTTTTGGGGATTCTCAACTGATCGTCAATTAAGTCCGTGGAGAGTATGAAGTCAGGAACCAAGACCTGATCCCATACCACCAGGAGGCCATCAAAATAGCAGATTCGTTCGAAGAGTTCTTTATCGAGTACATCCCTCGTCTCCAGAATGCTTATGCGGATGCACTGGCAGCACTAGCAGTATCACTCGCGCAGCCGCCTGAAACTGAACTGCTAGTCACAGTGAGATCACATCAACTCTGTATACCCATATACAATATGGATATCGAAGAAGAAGATGACAGAAATGCAAACGCCAAGGAGGTGAACTCAATTCAAATCGGGTCTGAGTCCTGAGATTGGCGTTTTCCCATCATTGACTACGTCCAATATGGCATTTTGCCGGAGGATGTGAAAGAAAAAGAATCTATTCGCCGAAGAGCACCAAGGTTCTTCTACAATGCCGAGACCCGTACATTATACCGTCGAGGGTATGATGATTTGCTCCTCCGATGCCTTTCGAACGAAGAAGCAAAAGAAGTTCTCAAGGAAGCACATGAAGGAGAGTGCGGTGCGCATCAGCCTGGTCCCAAGCTGTATGATCGAATCAGAAGAATGGGATACTTCTGGCCAACGATGGTTCGTGACGCGATTGAATACGCGCGAGAATGTCACGCCTGTCAAGTGCATGCAAATTATATGCACCAACCACTAGAACGTTTACATACGTCAACCACATCTTGGCCATTCGAGACATGGGGTATGGACATTATCGGTCCTATTTTTCCCCCTTCAGTCAAAGGTGATCGGTTTATTCTCACTATCACGGATTACTTTTCAAAGTGGGCTGAAGCAATTCCTCTTAAGGAAGTGAAGACGAACAACGTCATCAATTTCATCAAGCATCATGTCATATACCGACACGGCGTGCCAAGACGGATCATTCATGACAACGGTCCACAGTTTATAAGCAATGCTTTCGTCAGGTTCTGTGATAAATTTAAGATCCAAGATGTTTCGTCGACAGCTTATTATCCCGCTGCGAACGGATTAGCTGAGGCTTTCAACAAGACGATCATTAAGATCCTGTCAAAGCTCGTGAAGACTAATAAACGAGACTGGGACGATAAACTTGGCGAAGCACTCTGGGCTTATCTCACCACGGTACGCACACCTACGGGAGCCACCCCGTATTCATTGGTATACGGATATGAAGCTGTGCTGCCTTTGGAGATTCAAATCCCGTCCCTTCGGATCGCTCTCGCAACGGAGATGACGACCGAAGAACAGCATCAGAAGCGTCTCGAAGAACTCGAGAGGTTAGATGAAAGACGCTTGGAAGCTCAACAACATATCGAGTTTTATCAAGCCAGAATGTCTAGGGCTTTTAACAAAAGAGTCCGACAAAGAAGCTTCAAGGAGGGAGATCTGGTCCTCACTGCTCGTCGACCGATAATCCTCAATTCCAAGAAGAAAGGTAAATTCGAACCCAAATGGGAAGGACCGTTTGTGATAGACACAGTCTACTCAAACGGCACATACCGCCTCATTTCTCTGGAGGGCGTTAGGCAATTAATGCCAATAAATGGGAAGTTCCTAAAAAAGTACTATCCTTAGTACATTCAGGATAACCCATTTATCGGGAAGTTCCTTGAAGAATATTACACTTAATATTCTAGAGGACAACCCAAAATCATTTTTCGCCACCAAAATCCCTCACTGATCAATTTCAATTGACAGTGAGTCCACCAAAAAATGTCTTTCTGGCCCTCTTGACTCTTTCCATGAACAAGAGGTCCACTTTCAGTTCGGAGTCCCCTTTCGATAAACGAAAAAACTCCCTCTCATTTCTCTTTGGTTAAACCTTCTCATAGTTATAACCAAAGTTGAAATTTTATTTTAATAAACGAAAAACTCATCTAGATAACCGATCCTATAAAAGGTAGGCTTATTTAGATCTTCCGGATTCTCGGAGTGGAGATCCCACTTCTAGTTTCCTTCTTGCACTGGAAATAGAATATAAAATTCTTCCTTTCCAGAATCAAGGAACAGAATATAAAATTCTTCCTTCCTTGTTTGGGGAATAGAATATAAAATTCTTCCTTCCCCACACCAATCCTTTTCCAAGAATTTAGGATTCATCCTAGGAAGTTTATCCCGAATCCTAAGCAGGGATAAGTCTGCGCCTAACACACGCTGCCGGTTTAGTCTTTCTCCACAGAAGAAGACACCAGAGTTCGATTCTGGGGTATTTTATCCCGAAACCTAAGCAGGGATAAGTCTGCGCTTAACCCGCGCTGCCGGTTAGTTCTTAACCGTTAAAAAGAACACCCGTCCGCATATTCAACATTGTGGAAGGTTGTTATTAATAACACCAAAATCCATGCCTCATACGCATGGGGAATTTCATCCTGAATCCTAAGAAAGGATATGCCGGCGCCTAATACGCGTCGCCGGTTTAGTCTTTTTCCCGTAAAAAGAGACACCAGAATTCGATTCTTGGGTATTTTATCCCGAAATCTAAGTAGGGATAAGTCAGCATGTAATACACGTTACTGGGTAGCCTATTCCCATGACAATGGCGAAGTCTATGTATTCGAAGTCATAGCATAAAGTCTCAGAGAATTCAATCTCTGAGCGCAACGTTACATGCGAACGGATTTAGACAATCCGCATGCTAGCCCGACTCAAACGGTAGTCGGTAAAGGCTAATCAAATCCATTGAAGGCTAGGGGTTAGCCAAAAATCCTAAAGCTAACACCTAACACGTGTCGCCGGGTAGCCTATTCCCGTAACAATGGCGAAGTCTATGTATTCGAAGTCATAGCACAAAGTCTCAGAGAATTCAATCTCTGAGCGCAACGTTACATGCGAACGGATTTAAACAATCCGCATGCTAGCCCGATTCAAACGGTAGTCGGTAAAGGCTCATCAAACCCGTTGATGGCTGAGGGTTTGCCAAAAATCCTATGAGTATTATGGTCAATCGTTTCAAACGGAATGACGAATCATAATAAAGATAAAGATGAAAACCAGTTTCACTAAGGGAATCAAAAGTCAAAGTACTCAGCAAATAAAATCATACATCAAGCCCATGACCAAAAATTTGCTGACTGATCTTAGACAGCTTCTCATCATAAGCTTGCCTAAGTTCAGCTCTGATGGACTCCTCGGTAGTGGCTGAAGTATTCGCAGCAATCTCCTCGGTCTCAACTAGCTTCTGCTTCAAAGATTTCAACTCATCAGATAAGGCAGTATGAGTTTGCTGATCCTGTGCTTTCGTCATCTGAAGAATACCCAAAGTCTCCTCTTTTTCACGGAGTACTCTTCTGAGCTGGTCTATCTCGGTCGCACAAGAGGTAATAGAAAGGTCGAGCTCGGCAAGCGAAGATGATCTAGCAGCAAGACTGGTCTCAACTCGATCTACTCGGTCCCGCTGCATCTGAATCTCCAGATCAGCAAGAATCCGAGCCTCGCGCAATGACTATAAGTGGGTATCCAGCTCGGCAGCAATAAATAAGGAGGCGCCTGCATCTCGGAGCTCACGGAACATCTGAAGCTCATGCTCTAGGCAATCGAGGTCGTCAACTATAGCCTTAGCCAAATCTGGATATCCTGCTTCCCTTATCAAATTGACTTTGGGATCAAGGAAAGGCTTGAATTGGTGAAGGAAAAGTCCACCGTGGAAAAGCTTGCCAATCATAGCATTTACGAAGGAGAAGAAGGAGCGAAGCTCTATGCAGAGAACGATCTTCTCAGGATCGTTGTCTGATAGCAACTCCTTCACAAGGACATGGAGCTGAGAAGAAACCCCTACACTGTAGGCGTATAAAATTGCCTATAGGTCCCTTAGCATAGCTCGACACGGGGATTCGACGAATCAACGAGTGATGAGGCGACGTGGTCAACGAATTGCACGCGAGCAACGGAATGCATGCGCGTGCGGAACCAATCCAACGGTTCGGGAAGTCAACGAGTCGTCCAACCATAAAATGGATTCGAACTCAAACACCAAGGTGGATTTACTGCCAAATGAAGATCCAGACTATCAAATCGAGGTCCGGATAAATCAAATACAGAACCGGAAAGCAAAAAACGACGGAAAACAACACCCCGAGGGGATCGGCAAAAACCGAGCCACCTCAAGGTGGCTCGGCCAAAGCCGAGCC
>BQKN01015119.1:0-10486 GCA_022839385.1 Asparagus kiusianus | reverse complement strand
GGTCCATGAACTTCTCCACCACTTAGTCTACATCACCCAGCTCAATTATGCTTTTGTTGTAGTTTGACAATTGACAATCAGAAAATCACTTAGAATCAGTCAATTATAGTCGATGTTTCCACTATTACGCCATAAGCGCTGTTCTGTACAAATTTTTTTCCGATTAATTCATCAAAATCATCATAACAAATGTAACAACCGAAGATGATATATAACACAAATTAATGAATCATACAACCTCTAACTCATCAAACTCCACGATAAGCCTACATAGAGGGCAGCTAGAATGAGTCTCGAACCACATGTCAACGCATTCCATATGAAACCTATGGCAACATCTTGGCAGTCTCCGTCCCTTTTCGCCCTCTCTAAACTCCATCAAGCAAATCGCACACTCCAGCTTCTCTTCTTGACTCAATCCATGGTACACAAAGATTGGGAGAGAAGCAAGGACTTTGTGTTCAAGCTTATTACCATTAAGAGCACTGCTGACATGGATGACAGCAGTTATTCTGCGATTCCTCTGCTCATGTCGACAAGTGTGGCGAATGTAGTAGCAGACGATGATGAATACCATCACCAAGAAAGCAAGCACGCATGCAAATGTAATCTTCCATTCCTTGGCGAAAATATCGTTATGGATGAGGCTCCGAGAATTGAAAGAGCTATTGTTCATGACGGTGTTGCAATGTGCATAATTTGGTCAGTTTTTAAATGGTTGTCGTAGGTGGGGGTGGTGTTGTCTATGGGTGCAAGTAATGTTTATGGAGTGAAAGAGATTGGCTAACGAATTTGAATGGAGTCTACATATAAGACGCCGGCGTGCGCGTTGAAGTCAGGTTGTTAGCCCAACTCCCACGTTTCCATCTTGGACCATGTCGTGGATTAATAAACATCAATTTTGGACAATTATATATATGCCATTTGACCTTGATAAAAAGGAGTTATAGAAATGCATCTGAAGTAACAGGCTAAAAGTCGAGAATTATGAAATTCATCAATAAGAATTTAATGAATAATCTGAAAGTACATATGACTCACTATCACCGCATATACGAAAATAGTAGTGAAAGCGATGTTGGGGATTGACAATCTCTTATTTCAACCTGTTCAAACCAGGAAAATAATTACTGTTGCGCGCAGCGGAAATTTCGGCAGCACTTCGGCACAACAATAGAGTTAGGTCGCAATAAGAATTCTTGTTTCTCAAAGGGAACAAGAATCTGAAGCCTAATATCTCATCAAAGTGGGATATTAGCTCTTCCTCTCGTCAGCTCTAGGACTGTGCGTCGAGGGAACCTAAAAGCTATTACAAATCACACAAAAGCGATACAACCAATTTTTACGTGGTTCGGCAAATTGCCTACGTCCACGGGGCAAGGAGGGGGAGAGATCTACTAATAGAGGGAGAGAATACAACTAGGGTTTACAATCACTCACAATCTAAACCCTCAAACAAACTCTCTCAAATCCCTCACAAACTCTCTCTACAAAAGGATGCACAAAACCCTAACAAAGGCCTTCTCAAATCTTCACTTTAGCCTCTGCGTCCGTACCCTGCAGCCACAATTTCCCGCAGCCAAATCTCCTCTGAAAAAGAAATCCTGTAGCCGCCAAAGCTCCTTGCGCACCTTATTTTCCAACCCTATAACCCTATTTATATATTGGCGTTCATGGGCCAATTTCATCTGCAAAAAGCATCCGCAAAAAAAAAAGGTGCTAGACATAACGTGGTGGACCCCATGTTCATTCACAATTCTCCACCTCGGTGAAGTTTTTCCAAAACTGAGCCGACATCAAAGCATCCAAATATCCCAACTTGTTGTGTCCAGTACGAACTCAATCCATAACACGTCGAGAACCCGAACGAGAGTCCAAACAATCTCACCCCCAACAACTAATCCAAAACCGGTTGCATCTGAAAGACTGCCTACGTACCCTCTTGTCCAAGGAATCAAGCCGAACGTAGTTCATCCAAATGACCGCCAACGGCCTCAACAATCACGAATGTGCAACAAGTTTCGACAATGATCAAACTTGTTGCTCGGAACCACCTTTGTGAGCATATACGCCGGATTATCCTTCGTGTGGACCTTCACAATTTTCACATCGCCATCTTCAAGAACATCCCGAATGAAGTGATAACGAACATCAATATGCTTCGTTCTCGCATAAAAAACCTGATTCTTAGCCAAATAGATAGCACTCATGCTATCATAATGAATAGTAACGGACCTCTGCGATATACCAAGTTCCTCCAAAAGTCCTTGAAGCCAAATAGCCTCATTCACAGCCTTCGTAACTGCCATATACTCTGCCTCCGTCGTAGACAAAGCCACTGTCGACTGTAAGGTGCTTCTCCAACACGCCGGTGCACGGGTCAAAGTAAACACATACCCCGTAGTATACCGACGCTTATCCAAATCCCCGGCATAATCCGAATCAACATAACCAATGCATAGCTGCTCACCTGTAGTGTCCCGCTCATAAACTAAACCAACATTGATTGTACCTCGAATGTACATCAAAATCCATCTCACGGCGTCCCAATGACACACTCCTGGATCGTGCATGTATCTCGATACCATGCTTACCGCCTGTGACAAATCCGGCCTCGTACATACCATTGCGTACATCAAGCTCCCAACCGCGCTCGCATATGGAGTCTTCAACATCAACTCTCGATCATCAACTAAATTTGGTGAAAGACCAGCTGAAAGCTTCAAATGGGCTCCCAATGATACACTAACTGGCTTCGTATCCATACTAATATGGAATCGCTATAGAACTTTCTTCAAATAAGCCACCTGTGTTAAACAAATTCTGCCCTTCTTCCTGTCTCTGCCGATCTCCATCCCTAGAATACGCTTCGCCTCGCCCAAGTCCTTCATCTCAAACTCATTTGAAAGCAGAACTTTTAACTCATCTATAGCCGACCTGGAAATAGAGGCAACCAACATGTCATCGATATAGAGAAACAAATAAATATACGCACCTCCTTTCAACTTGCGAAAATATACGCAAGGATCAAATTAGCTTCGAGTGTACGAATGACCAATCATAAAACCATCGAATTGCCTATACCACTGTCGAGGAGACTGCTTCAAACCGTATAGCGATTTCTTTAATCTGCAAACTAATTTTTCCTTCCTTGCAGCTCGGAATCCCAATGGCTAAGTCATATATATTTCTTCATCAAGATCACCATAAAGAAATGTCGTCTTCACATCCAACTGATCTAACTCCAAACCATACTGTGCCACCAAAGCTAGCAAAATCCGAATCGAAGAGTGCTTCACCACCGGAGAGAAAACCTCATTATAGTCAATACCTTCCTCCTGTGCATAGCCCTTCGCAACCAACCTAGCATTGAACCTCAATGGAGTGCCCTCAATACCCTCCTTCTTCGTGTATACCCACTTGCAACCAATCGCCTTCCGCCCCTTTGGAAGCTCAACAAGCTCCCATGTATCGTTCTTATGAAGAGATTCCATCTCCTCTTGCATAGCTACCTGCCACGAATCAGCCTCCAAACTCTGTTCGGCCTCTCTGAATGTAGTAGGTACCAAATCATCGATACTCTCCACCGGAAGTGCATACGCAACTGTGTCGGCATACCGTGCTTGCATCTGTATGTTTCTCCTCTGTCTCCGAACCGCAATCGAATCCTGAACCTGAGCCGTCGGTCCCTGATCCTGCACATCAGTACTCGTATCCTCCGTGTCACCATCGTGCTCACCTGGCGGCACCTGCATAGATACTGTACCATCTGGACAATGTGGAGCTGCATCGATCTCCACCACCTGCGATATCTCCTCCGTCGGGTCACTCTCCACCTGATGAGAGCTGGGAAGCTTTAAGGTAGAAGCCTCATCAAACGTGACGTCCCTATTCAGCACAATCTTCTTATCAACTGGATCCCAAAGCTTGTATCCCTTGACACCACGCTTGAATCCTACAAATATGGCCTTCCTAGCTCGAGGTTCCAATTTATCAGTTCTAACATAATAATATGCAGGGCACCCAAATACCTTGAGCTGGTCATAGTCATGTGCTTGCTTTCCTGACCACATCTCCATAGAGGTTTTCCCCTCAATCGCAGATGAAGGCAGTCTATTAATGAGGTGGCTCGCATACGTAAGTGCCTCAGCCCAAAAGATCTTCTCCAAACCACTATGCGACAATAAGCATCGGATCTTCTCCAGTAAAGACTGATTTAGCCTCTCTGCCACCCCATTCTGCTGCGGTGTATGACTAACTGTGAAGTGTCTCTCTATGCCCTCGTCTCGATATAGCTGCTGAAAGGGGTCAGAAGTATACTCACCACCGTTGTCGGATCGCAACGTCTTGATCTTTCTCCCAGTCTGTAGTTCTAATCTCTTTTTCTACTCCACAAACAAATCTAGGACTTCACTCTTCTTCTTCATGGTGTACACCCAACAACGCCTAGAATAGTCATCTACAAAAGTGACGAACCAATGTCGACCACCAAGTGATGCAGTCTTGGTGGGACCCCAAACGTCTGTGTGCACGTAGTCCAGGATACCCCTCGTCTAATGAATGGCAGTCCCGAACTTCACCTTCGTCTTCTTGCCAAGAACACAGTGCTCACAGAACTCAATCTTCCCACTCTTGGCTCCCTTCAATAGCCCCTGCTTGCACAATGCCTGCAGTGACTTTTCACCTGTGTGCCCTAACCAATAGTGCCAAAGTCTGCTCATGTCCGCTTCTAAAATAGCCGAAGCAACCTGGCCAATCTTGGTGCTTCCCTTTAGATAATACAAATTCTGATTGCGGACTCCCTTCATCACCACCAATGATCCCTTAGTAACCTTCACTATAGCGTTTTCGAAAGTCACCTTGAATCCCTTCGCCTCCAAAGCTCCAACTGAGATAAGATTTTTCTTTAGTTGAGGAACAAATCTCACCTCTTTCAACTCACAGACTACTCCATCGTGCATCCTAACCCGCACGGTACCTATCCCACAAACATCATAGGATTGATCATTTCCTATGACAACAACACCCCATCGACTTTCTCAAAAGATGCAAACCAGTCTCTCCTAGGGGTCACATGATAAGTAGCGTCGGAATCAAGCATCCAATCTGATGCATCCACATGGTTCACCTCCGGAGTAATCAGTAGAGAAAAGTACGAATCATCGGAATCATTGCCTTTCGCAATATTCACCTTATTGGCCTTCGGGCCATTTTTCTTACCATTCTCTTTCTCCTTGAGCTTTGGGCAGTTTCTCTTCCAATGTCCCTGCTCTTTGCAGAATGCACATTGGTTCTTTGCTAATTGGTGGCGGCTTCTTGACTTTGACCTTCCTCTATTACCACCTTTCGGATATGGGTTTCTACCTCTCGTCGACAGGGCCTCGCCTGAAGTGCTAGCACGGGAAGTCTTCTTGTCCTTCCTCCTCAAATCATAATTGGTCAATGCGTTAGTCACTTCACTATAGCTGATAGAAGATCTCCCATTCAACAAAATGAGCACGAAGGTATCATAGTCCTCATCCGGTAAGGAGCCCAACAAAATAATCGCCTTGTACTCATCCGATATCTTCTCATCAACATTCGCTAAGTCCGACAACAACTTAGTGTAGTTGTTCACATGTGCCGCTAGTGAGGTGCCTCTGGACATCTGAAATCTGAAGAGTCTTCGTAGCAAGTGCAACCTGTTCTCAACACTCTTTGTGAGATACTTATTGTTGAGAATTTCCCACATCTTCATTACAGACGTCACCCTAATCACATCATATTTCAGCTCCTGTTCCAAACAGGACCTGATCACCCCACAAGCGTTCCTATTCATCTTCTCCCATACCGTCTCTTCATATTTAGGTGGTCTCTCGTGGACCATGATGGTCTCTTCCAAATTCTGAGCATTGAGCGCATCCTGTATGTTGCTCATCCACAAACCAAAGTTGATTTTGCCGTCATACTTCACCATACTAATCTTAGTGTTCTGAAAACCAACTTGTATTGTACTCGCCATTGACTTGCTGCTTTCACCTTCTTTTCCCATTGCGAACTAACTCCAAATTGTAGAGAAAGAACAAATTTGATAGAAATTAGGAACCACCCAACTGAATCCTAGATCGGATTCCAAATAGATCTCCTATCCACACGAGGAAAGCGAAATCTCCAACGGCAACTCCTAATGCTATCTCCACCGAAGCCTAGAACTCCAAGAACTAAGCTTCCAACTGAATCTTCCTCCACCTAATCCAAACCACCCTAGATCTGAAATCTGGGCTCTGATACTACTTGTTGCGTGCAGCGGAAATTTTGGCAGCACTTCGGCACAACAATAGAGTTAGGCCGCAATAAGAATTCTTGTTTTTCAAAGAGAACAAGAATCTGAAACCTAATATCTCATTAAAGTGAGATATTAGCTCTTTCTCTCGTCAGCTTTAGGACTGCGCGCCGAGGGAACCTAAAAGCTATTACAAATCACACAAAAGTGATACAACCAATTTTTACGTGGTTCGGCAAATTGCCTACGTCCACGGGGCAAGGAGGGGGAGAGATCTACTAATTAGAGGGAGAGAATACAACTAGGGTTTACAATCACTCACAATCTAAACCCTCAAACAAACTCTCTCAAATCCCTCACAAACTCTCTCTACAAAAGGATGCACAAAACCTTAACAAAGGCCTTCTCAAATCTTCACTTTAGCCTCTGCGTCCGTACCTTGCAGCCACAATTTCCCGCAGCCAAATCTCCTCTGAAAAAGAAATCCTGTAGCCGCCAAAGCTCCTTGCACACCTTATTTTCCAACCCTATAACCCTATTTATATATTGGCGTTCATGGGCCAATTTCATCCGCAAAAAAAAGGTGCTAGACATAACGTGGTGGACCCCACGTTGCCTACGTCCACGGGGCAAGGAGGGGGAGAGATCTACTAATAGAGGGAGAGAATACAACTAGGGTTTACAATCACTCACAATCTAAACCCTGGTATCCGGGCCTGACCACGCTCTGAGCCCGAGTCTCGATCGGCTTGGCGAAACCTACACCAGGCCCGCTCTGGTTAGAAAAATGGTTGGCCGAGACTATCAGGGTTCGGGTCTAGCCCGGACCGGGGTTCGGCCCTGGCGGTGATAGATGGACCGGTCCGGTTCGGCCTACCTGGTTCCAAACAGTCAAAAATTTGATCATTGGATCACGCGACCCGACCCCTGCCAGGTCTAACGGTCAAAAAATAAGGCCAGCCCGAACCCAGCCCGGTCCAAATGGTCAAGAAACTAACCGTTGGACCGGGCCAGTAGGACTCGGCCCGGTTCGGATAGCAAAAATAGCCAACAACGTCTATTTTGGTATATTTAACCAAAATACCCGCGAAAACGGTCAAAAAATGACCAAAATTTAAGGGTATTTTGGTCAATTGGCTAGGAGGATGTGTCTATAAATAGAGAGGGTTTCATTTATTTTTCTCATCCAAAACTCATCTACTTCTCTTTAATATTTTCTTATACTTTCTAATAATCTCTTATTTTCTCTTATACTCTATAATTATCCAATCAAATGGCTTCCTCCTCTAATTATGAAGGGAAAGTTTCAACTCCCAATACCAAAATGAGTCCTACTATACCTATAACTACCCCTACTATCGATGCTGATCTCGAATTCGATGGTGATGATCCCACACCTAGAGCTCCTAAAAAGCTAAGATCCGATGTGTGGAATTTTTTTGAGAAGATAGAAGTCAGCAGGGATCAATACGGTGAACTTCTTATCTAGAAGTCCAAATGTGCGATGTGCGGCCATATTTTTCAAGCTCATCATAAAAGTGGCACCAACCACCTTAAACGCCATTTGGAAAAATACAACAGAGCTCAAGTGACAACATCTCAAGAAGACATCTATCAATCTCTACTTGCTCAATCATCAACCTTTGGTAGCCTCTGTTCCTAGAACTACGACGTAATTAAAGTCAGGAAATGCATCATTAGATTTATTATTCTTAAAAGCCTTTCTTTTAAATTAATAGAAGATGATGAATTTAATGATATGATTAAAGATGATTTTTATCCTGTGTTTCAAAAAGTTTCTTATCAATATTGTCAACGTGACATTTTAAAATATTATCATGATCAGCAAACAAAAATGATTTCATATTTTTAAGGCTTAAACTATAAATATCTTTTAACTTCTAATATTTGGACGTGCACAAACTAGTTATTTATGTATCACAACACACTGGATTGATGATACTTGACAAATATATAAAAGAGCTATTTCTTTTATTGCATCTGAAGATTCCCATATTGGTGTTAATATTGCAAATTTAATAACGGAAGAACTTTCTAGAATTTTTTTAAAATATTTTCTTTTTCACTAGATACTATAATTAATAATAATATAGCTATAAATCATATCAAATCATCTTTGCTATTGCCATGCCAGGGTGATATTTTTATATTAGATGCGTCTTTCATATTTTAAATTTAATTATTCAAAGTGCATTTAATAAAATTAAACCCATGATAGAAAAAGTTAGGGTTATAGCTTAGACTCATAATGCTTCTGAATAAAAACTTAAAAGATGAAAATAATTGTATTAAAGAATTTTTTTTAAAACTCAAGTTAATTCCAAAAGATGTTGACCATAGGTGGAATTCCAACTACATAATTTTAAATATAACAATAAAACATAAAGAAATTATAAATAATTTTATTACTTTCTATGCTTCTAATTCTAGCTCTAGTAGTATATATGGAATAATTGATGATGAATGGACAGTTATATGTAGTGTAAAAGAGATACTACAAGTTTTTTTTTTATGAAGCTAGTATGTTATTATCTGGTTATTATTATCCAACTATTACTCAAGCTGTTTTTCAAGTTTTAAGTATTCAAACTTTTTTTTACTAATTATCGCATGGATAATTATTTTGAAAACATGATTTTTGAAATGGAAAGAAATTTTAATAAATATTTTAGAACTATTCCTATTATTTTTGGTTTAGGGGTTTGTCACGCCCCAGTTCCAAAGTGTAATACTTTAGAACGTGGATCAGCTAACAATGCAATTATTCGACCACATTCACGTCTCTAGATCATCCTGTATATAGATATAAAGCCAAAACTACACTGTAAAGCATGTAACTAAGATAAAAAAAGAAATATATAGATGAAGAAAATCTCCAAAAGGACGGAGTCCAACTACAAGTTCATAACTATCCACAATGGGAAAGGATAATAAATAAATAAATTTGTGTCATAGTCTAGAAAAAAGGTCACATGTGACTCAAGAAAAAGTCTAAACCAAATAACTAGCTAAATCAATTGAACTAAGAACTAATAGCCTAAAAAGTGATCACTGTTGCTGGACTTCTCAAAATATTCTCGATCCTACGAAGAAAGAATAGTTCCTGAGTCTAGGGTGCGCCTTAGGAGAGTCAGAAAACTCCTAACAATCATGTAAAATAAAAGAATTGTGCATGTGTAAGTGTATGTAGCAGGTATAACGAAAAGATAAAAACTCAATTATAGGTGATAAAAGAAAATTCTAATTGTAAATATCAAATAAGGTCTACCACAAGGCACACAAGCACATTATTATCATTTTAGGTATTATTTAAATTAGAGAAGAATAATTTTATGTATGTAAATCGGGTACTCGTAAACCGTCCCGAGAACACGGCATTAAGTTAGGATTTTCCCTTAGCCCTTATATATATAAATCTGGATATCAAGAATGTGCATGAGCCCGCTTATATCCACGTTATATACGCTGTCCAATTACCCTTTATAAACCCTACGTTTATCTATTTATTTTAAGTGATTCTGCATAAAATATTATTCACTAACCACAGAGTTACCGTGGAACGGCTTCTGCAAAATTTATGAAAATATACCCGTGACCCAAAATATGTCCAATCAAGATGGGTACATCGTCTGGTCAATGCTATTATAATAATTAGTAATAATCTAGCAAAACTCATCACATCAGGATATCGATGTCGAGGGTATAGCATGCTATGATAACACGCTTATGAATCATAATTCTTAACAAAAGTCATCTTCCTGAACAATCAACCCTATTAAATGTTACTAGATGATCAAACATAGCATCAGGTGATCCAACAAGCATCAAGAGATCACACAATATCATCATTCATCTTAACAAAAAGGAAAATAAATAATTAGCATAATTATTTAGTGTCAAAGCGGGCCAAATGGTTTTGATTTGACAACATAAAAATTTGCAAAAAACTGATTTTAATGAGCAAAAAGCCCAAATGGGTCTGAAATCTGATATTGAATCCTAACCGGGTCAAACAGATCTATAATTTGAATTATAAATCTAAACAGGTCTAAAATCTAATATTGGATCCTAATTAAGTCAAATGGGTCTATAATTTAATTTTTAGACACAAATGGGTCGGGTATTTGTGTATTTTAGAGCCAAACGTGTCTGGTTTAATAGTGGGTTCGAATCGGGTCAAGTTTGGGTATATATATATATATA